>JAPWDM010000002.1:12540332-12545332 GCA_035578155.1 Brachynemurus nebulosus | reverse complement strand
AATTTAACATAATAACATAAGATAAAATTTTTTGGTTTAAGTAATTACTAATAGTGTTTTTATTTTTTCAAAATAAAATTTTTTTATATTTATTTATAAAGAAAATATTGAAAAAAAAAACATTTTTATTTTATTTATTTATAATTGCGACCTCAGAGTAGGTGAGATTACCCGCTGAATTTAAGCATATTATTAAGCGGAGGAAAAGAAACTAACTAGGATTCCCTTAGTAGCGGCGAGCGAAGAGGGAAAAGCCCATCACTGAACCCCATGGCTAAATAAAAATGGTCATTCGGGGAATGTAGTGTTTGGGAGGATCCATAATTTTTTATATAACCTGTTATTTTATGTAATAAGTCCAAGTCCATCTTGAATGGGGCCATATACCCAGAGAGGGTGCCAGGCCCGTAGTGACTATATACTGAATAACAGGTGGATCTCTCCTTAGAGTCGGGTTGCTTGAGAGTGCAGCTCTAAGTGGGTGGTAAACTCCATCTAAGGCTAAATATAACCACGAGACCGATAGCGAACAAGTACCGTGAGGGAAAGTTGAAAAGAACTTTGAAGAGAGAGTTCAAGAGTACGTAAAACCGTTCAGGGGTAAACCTGAAAAACCCGAAAGGTCGAAAGATGAGATTCATTTACTTTTTATCGTATATTAACCAACTTGTATTTGTTAGTGACAAAATTTATTATTATTATATATTATAATTTTTTATGGTATATTTATAATTTATAAAATTATTGCACTACTATATGTTGTGTATAATAACGAGGTATGCACTTCTCATCTTGTAGGACGTCGCGACCCGTTAAATATTGATTTATGAAATATTTTTGTGCATTGTATATTATATTATAAATTTTTATTTATTTGTGTAATATATGCCTATATTATCTAATTAATTGTTTGACGGTATAAATATTCATAATATAAGATTAAGTGTAAAAATTTTTTTTTTTACACGTTCATTACCTAAAACGAGTATATATGGGTTTTATTAGGTTTTTTATATTTCTTAATAAAACAAATGATTTTATTTGGTTTTTATACCAATAAATCATACCATATTACTGTCAGTTTTTAGGTATTAATTTGAACAATAATCTTTTTGTCAGCGACGCTATAGCTTTGGGTACTTTCAGGACCCGTCTTGAAACACGGACCAAGGAGTCTAGCATGTGCGCAAGTCATTGGGAATAAAATATTTTTTCATCGAAATATTAATAAATTTTATGAAACCCAAAGGCGAAATGAAAGTAAAATAATTTTTTTAAAAAAGATTTTTATTTTTTTTATTATAAATTTGAGGGAGGATATATTTTTATTATGTATTAAATATCGCACTCCCAGGGCATCTTATATTATTCTTATAATTTTTTTATAATTTTTATTATGAATAAAGGTGCACCTAGAGCGTACACGCTGGGACCCGAAAGATGGTGAACTATGCCTGGTCAGGACGAAGTCAGGGGAAACCCTGATGGAGGTCCGTAGCGATTCTGACGTGCAAATCGATCGTCGGAACTGGGTATAGGGGCGAAAGACTAATCGAACCATCTAGTAGCTGGTTCCCTCCGAAGTTTCCCTCAGGATAGCTGGCGTTCATCATTCAACGAGTCTCATCCGGTAAAGCGAATGATTAGAGGCCTTGGGGCCGAAACGACCTCAACCTATTCTCAAACTTTAAATGGGTGAGATCTCTAGCTTGCTTAAAATCATATATTGATTTTATTTTTAATTTTATATATATGTGAAGCTATGAGAATAATATTTTTAATTAAGATAATATTTATGGATCAGAATGCCAAGTGGGCCACTTTTGGTAAGCAGAACTGGCGCTGTGGGATGAACCAAACATAGAGTTAAAGCGCCAAAATCGACGCTTATGGGATACCATGAAAGGCGTTGGTTGCTTAAGACAGCAGGACGGTGGCCATGGAAGTCGGAATCCGCTAAGGAGTGTGTAACAACTCACCTGCCGAAGCAACTAGCCCTGAAAATGGATGGCGCTGAAGCGTCGTGCTTATACTCTATCGTCAATTGTTATTATAGATATTTATTATTTTTATAAAAATTTTTAAATATCATGAAAACTTGACGAGTAGGAGGGTCGCGATGGTGTGCGCGGAAGGATTGGCCGTGAGGCTGTCTGGAGCCGCCATCGGTGCAGATCTTGGTGGTAGTAGCAAATACTCCAGCGAGGCCCTGGAGGACTGACGTGGAGAAGGGTTTCGTGTGAACAGCCGTTGCACACGAGTCAGTCGATCCTAAGCCCTAGGTGAAAACCGATGTTAATGTTGATGTGTTTTAATAAATTATATAATTATTTTTATAAATAATTATTATTTAAAATAATAAAATTTTATAAAATAAATAAATAAATAATAAATAATTACATCCATTGGGCGAAAGGGAAACCGGTTCCTATTCCGGTACCCGGCAGCGGAACCGTATATAAGTCGGGCCCTCATTCACATTATATATGTGTATATGAGTGTTCGTCGGGGTAACCCAAAGAGGCCTGGAGACGCCGTCGGAAGATCCAGGAAGAGTTTTCTTTTCTGCATGAGCGTTCGAGTTCCCTGGAATCCTCTAGCAGGGCGATAGGGTTTGGAACGCGAAGAGCACCGCAGTTGCGGCGGTGTCTGGATCATTCCCTCGGACCTTGAAAATCCAGGTGAGGGCCACGTGGAGGTGTCGCGCCGGTTCGTACCCATATCCGCAGCAGGTCTCCAAGGTGAAGAGCCTCTAGTCGATAGAATAATGTAGGTAAGGGAAGTCGGCAAATTAGATCCGTAACTTCGGGATAAGGATTGGCTCTGAGGACCGGGGCGTGTCGGGCTTGATTGGGATGTAGGTTATGGCTAACGTGCCGGGCCTGGGTGAGGTGATACCATATTACCTACTAAATGTTATACATATGTTTTGTAAATTTTATTTATTAAAATAATAAATAATTATAATGTGTGTATTTATGTATTATATAGAACAATTATTGGAAAAATCGATTTTATTTGTAATTATATTTAATTATTGTATGGTACAGTACTGATATATAAAAATCTGATTTTTTATTTTTGTTATTTTATTAATATGTACTCCATAAGAATAATTTATAAATTACATAATTTTCTAAGTAATTAGTTATTATGTGTATAATAAATGAATATTTGGGGATTTAATATATATTTGATAATAATCATTTATGTAAAATGATGGCTAAAGTTTTTATATACAAAGGCTGTATTATTTATATAATAAAACTAAATATGATTTATTTATAATAATTTCATTAAAAGTTTTTTCATTTGTTCGAAAAATACTTTACATATCTATGTAATTATTGAAAATTTTTTAAATTATTATTTACTTGTATGCTATTAATGAATTAGTTTTGGGTATATGTTTTTGTGGATCCGAACTCGGTCCCGTGCCTTGGCCACCTACGGAACTTTCTTGCTGCGAGACTTTACTCAACATATATATCATATAATTTTTATATTTATATTTTTATTTATTTAATTATATTATATTAAAATGAAAAATATATATGCGTAAATGTTCTCTTCGGCCGCCATTTAACGGTTAACTCAGAACTGGCACGGACTAGGAGAATCCGACTGTCTAATTAAAACAAAGCATTGCGATGGCCCCAACGGGTGTTGACGCAATGTGATTTCTGCCCAGTGCTCTGAATGTCAACGTGAAGAAATTCAAGCAAGCGCGGGTAAACGGCGGGAGTAACTATGACTCGTAGAGAAAATGTCTCCCACATTGACTGCAGTTCTGTATCCCTCTCTGCAGTTGATGTCAAAGAATATTATAACAAAATTTGGGGCGAGCCATATTCAAGAAATAACGTTTATCTAGGCAGTACTAATGATGATGGCATAGCTCTCAGCGACTCCCTCCCCCCGATCACAGTAGAAGAAGTGAGGGGTCGCATTGCCCGTATAAAGGGAGACACGGCAGCCGGTATTGATGGCCTAACAAAATCCGACATAAATAAACCGGCTGTCGCAAAAGTCCTGACAAAGTTGTTTAATATAGTGACTGCTTCACAAACCTTTCCAAAGAAATGGCATGAAAACAGAACCACATTGCTGCTAAAAGAGGGAAAAGATCCAAACGATGTGAGTAGCTATAGGCCCATTACCATCTCGGGCATTGTCGCGCGCACCTACTTTGGTATTATTAATAAGCAGCTATCAAATGTGGTAAAATTGACTACCAGACAAAAGGGATTCGTCCCCGAGTCTGGTATTTTTAACAATGTGCACCTCTTAAATGAAGTCATTAGTCAGGCAAAAAGCAGTCACAAAGGCCTGGTCGTAGTGCAATTAGATATTTCAAAGGCCTTTGACAGGATACCCCACCAGTCAATTGGACCTGCACTACGTAGAAAGGGGCTTCACGAGCATGTGGTGCGGCTCGTGGAAGAATCGTATAAAGGGGTGCACACTATTATTCACTGTGGTAACGAAAGTGCCACAATAAATCTAGCGCGAGGAGTGAAGCAAGGGGACCCACTATCCCCTTTACTTTATAATCTTGTTACCGAACCGCTCCTTCTCGCTCTAGAACAAATGTCGGGCTATACCTTGGCTGAAGGCAGCAGTCTCTCCTGCCTAGCGTTCGCGGATGATCTAATACTTCTAGCGGACAGTGCGCCACAGGCTAGGGGACTCTTGTTGGAAACAGAACAATATTTTAAATATCTGGAAATGGAAATTCAATCAACCAAATGTAAAGTCTTCGAAATTGTTCCAACAAGAGAAGCATGGTATATCCAGGATCCCGACATGTCGCTGTCTAGTGGTGAGCGGATTCCGTATACAGGGCCGGAATCCTTGATAAAATATCTAGGGGTCAGTATATCGCCATGGAGCGGTATAGAGATGGGTGAGGTTAGAGAAAGTATCAAAGACTGCCTTACGAGAGTTAAGCGACTGGCTCTCAAACCTCACCAAAAGGTCGAATTGCTCACTACGCACCT
>JAPWDM010000002.1:12405332-12535332 GCA_035578155.1 Brachynemurus nebulosus | reverse complement strand
TTATCCTATTAATTATCCATACAATATATTCTTTATATTCAGAAGTTTTAAATGTTGTATAATAATATAAAAATAATACTTTATATTTCTTAATATATTTGTTAGTGAATAAAGGGTAAATAATATATAATAAAACATTATTTTTAATTTTATAATTTTTATTTTGAAAATAATATCTACATAATTAAAAAATTTTATTATTCAATTTTTATTTATAATATATATTTAAGTTTTTATATTTATATTTATCGTTGCTCAAATTACCTCGTACAAATTTCATTGCCCAAATAACCCCGGTCTACCGTATACAATTTTTATTTATAATATATATTTAAGTTTTTATATTTATATTTATCGTTGCTCAAATTACCTCGTACACATTTCATTGCCCAAATGACCCCGGTCTACCCTACTTCCTTGTTTGCCAAAAACAAGATTAGCTTTCCTTATGAAAACGCAAAGTAAATTTGCTGCAGCCATTTCTTTACGTACTCTTCACATATAATGGTGAAAGTGTTAATTTATTATTTTTTTATTTTTTAAGTACAGTGAGAATACATCCCTCTTTCGTTTATTCAATATATGCATGTATAACTCTATAATTATATATATATATATATATATATATATATATATATATATATATATATATATATATATATATATATAATTATTATTATTAATTACCACCTCTCTCAAATTTTCGGTCACTCAATCAAGTTAGCTTTTCATAAAAACAACAATAAATTTCATTGTTAAAACCATTTGTGGACTTAACCCATTTTAGCCAGTAGTTGTTGTCATAAAAATACAGCCGGTGGCTGTAATAGCTGAATTCCACTCTGGAAATTCGCTAAAAATGATGTGTCGATATAAATTCCAGTAAAGTGTAATAATGTTTTCCCCTCGGTTAAATAATTACAGCTGCTTGTACATGTTTATGATATTTTCATAATATATAATTTGATGCTAACATATCAAAAAGTTTAGGAGTTCAGTTGATATAAGTTTATTAGAACTAAAATAAACGATGTTTCATATGTTGACATAGAATAATAATTTAAAGCCTTTTTATGTGATTTTTTCTCCTCATTTCAGTGTAAAAAAAATTCGCAAAAATTTTTGGATAAGTGAAAACTTTAGCAAAAAACTAATTTTTTTCACGAAAATTGCCCCAAAAACCATGTTCCGGGTATCGAACATGTCTGGCTATTGAACTTGTCCAACGGTTTTGGACTTCCAACATTTCCAAGATACATATATATATATATATATATATATATATATATATATATATATATATATATATATATATATATATATATATATACAGACATGTTTACTAAGTGTCTGCACGATAACGCAAGAAGTCCAAAAATACTGAACGATATTAGTAAATAAAAACATTTTGCTTTGCAAAGTACCACTTTTATTGAATACAAAAACTGTTATGACATGTTTCGGTCAATATATGAGTGTCTTACGACCGAAACATGTCATAACAGTTTTTATATTCAATAAAAGTGGTATTTGGCAAAGTAAAGTGTTTTTATTTACTAATATCAAATATGGAATATTATAAGGTAACGCTCAAATCTATTAAAAATATTGAATGAGTTCCTCAGCTAGACACATCTGATGCCTGAAACATGGTTTTTTGGGAATTTTTCGTGAAAAAAATTAGTTTTTGCCATGGTTTCCCAAAATCAAAAGTCAGCGATATTTTTTACACCATTGGAAAGAGGAGAAAAATTACATAAAAATGGTTTTTAAATCATTATTCTATGTAACCTGCTTTCGAAGAAAAACTAATTTTTGTAAACGGAAATTCACTGTTTTGCAGGATACTGCGACAGGGGTATTTTATACTTAACAGAGAGTCACCTCAACCAGTTTTGCCAAGTGCTTAAAATAATAGTAGGGAAGATTATATATATTTACAGTGCATTCGTAGCACAATATTATAATGACCAAAATAATTTATCACTTTTTGAGATTAAGTTGTGTCTAATTTCGAAACAGTTCTGAATTTAAAATCTTATGTTTTTAACGCAGCTCTTTTTTATTCCAATATTTAAAAGTAGTGTTCCAAAATTTTTCTTATGTGAGTACTCTTATAAGCAGCTGTATGGATAAATAATTGAATACCTGTACCTTGATTTATAGATGGAAAAGTGGTAAGTAGTAGCAGTTGGGGGCTACGGGAACCACCTCCCCACCTCCCGATTTTTTGGCCGACCTCGGGAGGAGGTAAAACTACCGAGGCGGTTCTAGAAACCTCTGGCGGTGGGTGGAGAAAAATTTGGTCTCCAACCTAACGACATCTAGTGAAATTTGTCCAACCTAAGTGAACCCAATGGAACTTGATCTAACCTAACCTAACCTAACAAAATTTTTTCTAACCTAACCTAACCTAACAAAGTTTTTTTTTAACCTAAGAATTAAACAATTCCCTAACAGATGGTTCGAGCCCTGTAAATTCGCTAATAGATGGCTCTCGTAGTCTGGATACTAGCGATCCCTGTGCGTAAGTTTGAGAAATTGTCAACAGATGGTGATGAAAATCCTTTTTGATAGTTAAACTAGCCATTAAAAAATGGCGTTGCTAGTCTTAACCACTACGAACCCTGTACCTTGATTCAAAATTCCATGAAAAGATGGCGTTGCTAGTCTGAACCACCGCGAATTCTGTACCATGATTCAAAATTCCATGACAAAATGGCGTTGCTAGTCTGAACCACTGCGAACTCGGTACCTAGAATCAAAATTCCATTAAAAGATGGCGTTGCTGATTTGAACCACCGCGAACTCTATACCTTGATTCAAAAATTTCATGAAAAGATGGTGTTGTTTTCATAATTTTATAATATTTTTATCTGAAAACAGGTTTAAACTTATAAATTGCCAGCTGACGTCATTAGAATGTTTACTGATATCAAATAGCGAAGATTTCTGTCTAATATGCGAAAACGAAGCAGCAGGTTTTAACCTGTATGGCCACATAACGTAGTTGGCCACATAGCTGACGTCATCATATGATTTTTCTGCTATAAAAAGGGCGCGACAGAATTTCTTCATTTACAATTTTGTTCGAAACTTTAGTGAAAACATTAAATCTTATTGTTGTAAAACAATTTTTTTAATTGTTGTGTTAACAATTAATTATTGCCAACAATGGAATCCATTACTGCTGGAAACAGAGACTTAATTCAAAAAATGGCGGGAAATTTTATGGATGAATTGAATCATCTTGGCGCTGTTAAACGTTGGATTAAACTTTCTGATATGGAGATTGGAAAAGTATATAAAATAATGGGAGCAAGTCAGTTGCCGTCAAAATTCGACTCATCGAAAATGAAGACAATATTGGAATTAGAAATTGGATACATTTCGTTACCGGCGAGATTTGACAATTTGAACGAGCAGATGCTGGCATGGCTGCAGAGCAATCCAAAACTGGGTATTATGAATAATGGGCCAATCGGACTAACTCATAAACTGGAATTCAAAATATTGGATCTTCTCGAAATCGTTGGGGGTGCTGAATGGCGAATTTTGTAATTTATTCTCTTTAAAATGTATTATTTAATTGTACTATGTATTTTAAAAATTTCAATATTGTATCAATTTTTGCATATATTTAATAAAAATTATAAAACAAAAATTCGATTTTTTTTTACTTCCCACTTCTAAATCAATTTTTGAACTAAGCATAAATTGATAAAACTGATGAGCAATCTTTTGGTATGTATTATATTGTTGGGTATTAATTATAAAAGAAAATCGATTTTTCTATTCATGTCCCGCCTCTAAATCATGTTTATACCTTAATTTGATAAATATGTAAACACTTTTGGTGTTCAATAAAAAAATTTAAAAATTGATTTTTCTATTCATCTCCCACCTCTAAATCATTTTGGTATGTCTCACCTCTAAATTTTAATATGTTGAATTTTAACATATTTGTAAGCAATGATGAGTGTTAATATATGTAATATTCCCCAAAATGAAAAAGTTAAATTTTCATAATAATTTCAAAACTATATTTTATAATAATAATTTCTTAACTATGTACCATTTATATGTCTTTTAACAATGCAAAAGTTTCAATCACATATGACAAACAGCTTATGAAGCGAATTCCATACGTTACCTTATATATCGTCTGCATGTCATATATACATACATACAAAATATGCGACTTGTAATTTTTACATATGAGCATTATACCAAATGAAAATTTGATTGTAAAAAATAGGGAAATTATCTTCTTCAACAATTGAAAATTCTATTAATATTAGAAAATTTATTTCCGGCAATAGTATTGTTAGATACTAAAACAACTGAAAACTTTTAAAAACAAAAAATTTTGTAAATAATTTACTGTTGAGAGGTTTATTTTTAAACAAATAACAGAAATTTACTTTTAAACAAATAACAGAATTTCAGCCACAACATTCAGTAAAAAATTCCGTGGATTTATGCAAAAAATTAGACAACCTACAGATACAACACAACAGTTTCAGACTAATTTCATTTGACGTTTCTAACATGTTCCCGAATATTCCGTCTAGGGATTGTATCCCAATTATTAAAAACATTTTAGTAAATAATAATTTCTCTACACTTTTACAAAAAGAAATCGTTGATTCATTTTCACTGTGTCTGGAACAAAACTATTTTCAATTTAATAATCAAATTTATATCCAAAATTCTGGTCTCCCAATGGGTTCCCCCCTAAGTCCACTCTTAGCTGAACTCTTTATGGATAACCTCGAAACTTCTATCTTACAAAACCCTATTTCTAAAAAACACATTCTTTTCTGGTTTCGCTATGTAGATGACATCCTAGTTGGTTTCAAAGGAACAGACCGACAGCTGGACAACTATTTAAAATATCTCAACAGCATCCACCCAAAAATCCAATTTACCAAAGAAATAGAAGAAAACCAATCCATAAATTTCCTTGATATAACCATCCTTAGAGACACCAATAAATTCATTTATAATATCTACCGCAAACCATCATTTTCAGATTTAACTATACCTGCTGACTCCTTTAGCTCCACGTCCCACAAACTAGCTGCGTATCGTTCAATGATCCACAGAGCATTCGCTATTCCTCTTCTACCAAAAGACCGAGAAACTGAACTTAACACAATAAAACAAATCGCCCTCAACAACGGTTTTTCAACCCATTTAATAAATGAACTCATTCGTAAAAAACAACACAAAATCACCATTGAACAAATATACCCATCTATTACTGCTGGTCCAGATCCAAAACATTATGTATCACTCCCTTTCCTAGGTGTCATCTCACAAAAAATAGGCAATTTATTTTCAAAATATAATATATCACCCGCCTTCTGTTCATTTGGAAACCTCGGCCGTTCACTTTTTAACGCAAAAGAAAAAACTGATCCGCTAAAAAAGAGTGGAGTTTACCGCTTAGATTGTTCACAGTGTAATGCTAAATACGTGGGACAGACGGGTCGCAGCTTCGAGACAAGGTATAAGGAACATACATGTTGGATCTCAAATTCATAGCTCAAATTTTGGTTTACACGTCTTAGAAACAGGTCATTTCCCCAATACAAATCACAAACCAAAAGTTCTACATATTTGTCAAAAGGGTACAAAACTGAATCTCTTGGAGGCTCTTGAAATTAATAGATTGAACAGTGACCCACAAGTGGAGGTTTTAAATGATCAAAACGACCTAAATAATTCACCTTTATTAAAACTGAACTTCTAAACGAAAAAATATAATTTCAGCAACTTTAACATTTTGGACACCCCTCCTTTATTCTTAAACATATTGGTTAAAAATTTTTACCTTACACAGATAAAAATAATTACCTCTATTATTCAAAACTGGTTTATCAACATCGTCTTTCAGGTACGTTATTGTACAGCCTATTTCATATGAAATAGTATAATGACGGGTTTTTCCCAAATTCATTTTTAAGAGTATTTATTACACTCCCACATACATTTCTTCAATTACTCTGATGATGGTCGCGAGATTGAAAACGCGTTTAGTAAATTCTACTTAATTCTAGTGAAATTGACAAAGTAATTGAAACTTTAAATATTTTTAATATTTAAAAAATTTTGTGTTATTTGAAAACTACAGTTTTTTGTTTTGTTTTAAGTAGGTATAAGAGTTAGTGAATTATAAGAACCAATTTTTTGTGTTTTTTGTTTTATTTTTTTGTGTGAATTTTGCGTTATTTGAAAACTACAGTTTTTTTGTTTTTGTTTTTAAGTATCACAGTTAGTGATATAAGAACCAATTTTTTGTGTTTTTTGATTTATGTGAATTTTGCGTTATTTGAAAAGTTTTTTGTTTTTGTTTTTAAGTATAAGAGTTAGTGAATTAAGAACCAATCTTTTTTGTTTTTTCGTTTTTTTTGGTTTGTGTGCGGTTTTTGATTGTTTTGAAAACTACAGTTTTAGTCACTGTTTTTGTTTTATTTGAAAACTACAGGTAAGCTGAAAAAAACACCTTTAATTCCTTTTTAGTATTAATTTTAACACTTGCTAGAAATTTTTAGTTGTACCTACAATACATTTATCATAACTTATAACTAGGGTTACCAATTTTTTAATCTCGTGAATAAGCAAAAAATAAAGTATTTGAGAGAAAAACTATTTTCAAAACTTAAATTTAAGTTTGAGTAAAACATTTTTTGTGTTTTTAGCACATGCTAACACAATGAGCAAAATAAGAATTAATTTTTTATATTTGGTAACATATCACACGCATTTTTGATGCGCGAGGGGTATATATTGCTAGCTGATATTATCGCATGATAATGAAAATATTGACAACACATCACAAATTTTTTTGTAAAAAATTTTTACTAAAATTTAGAATAGGGGTCGGCAGCCTGCGGGCCGCATGCGACCCGTTAGAAGTTTTCATGCGACCCGCCAAGCAATATAACTTTTTGAATAATTGCTCTGTCTATGTAGAGTTGAGCATACTTTATTCTTTTTAAGTTATGTTAAAAACATTCTTTTCGATTTAAAAAGTGTTAATATTTATCTGAATTACATGATAAACCAAGTAGTCGGAAAACGATATTTCATATCACACGAGCTAATGATATTTCAATTAATGGTAGAAATGATTCCAAACTACAAGAATTCTAGTTTAAAATTAAAGAGTGTCGATATTTGTCTGAATTACACGATAAACCAAGTGGTCGGAAAACAACATTTCATATTACACGAGCTAATGATATTCCAACTAAGGGTAGAAATTCTTCCAGACTACAAGAATTCTATTTAAAAAACATTCTTTTACAATTTTTAGAATTTACAGGATGGGCTAGGAGAATTCCGTGAATAAAATGTAAAATATTTTTTCGCTCAAATTTAGTCACGTTTTATGAATATTTGAAAATATAATTTTTATTTTGAAAAGTTAAATTTTCATAATAATTTTGGTATGTTACCATGCAAATATAAATTAATAAGTTACAATAATACCCACAAAAGATTTTTTAGAATGCAAAAAATTAACCTTGACATTGTAAAATAGCTTATTCATCACATTCCGTACATTTTACATATGAAATCGTCGCCGCTTTGGAATGCAACATGTCTGAACAAGTTAATGCATACATTGTGTATGCTAATGCAGTAAAATTGAATTATAAAAATTATTGCATCATATTGTGCAATCAAACTTGTTTCAGCTTGCAATCTCTTACACATCTGTATAAAGTTATGTGACGTCATCAATCAAGAAAGTATATATGCACGTGATAAACGACTTTGAAACCATTACGTCTTCTGATTTCATAAAATACAGTGTGCTTCGTGTCATAATATTGTATTTTGCGAATTTTTAAAGTTAGCTTTTTATTTCAAAGTTTAATTTCTTAAAATTTTATTGCATTTTTTCAATATTGGTGAGTAAGAAACATTTAATAATAATTTATATTTTGAATTTTTTTTTTTTACTAATTTTTTGTGTACAACAACTTAAAATTAAAACAATATTTTTTGTGAATTTAGGAAAAATGGCATTGTTCAAGTGTGAAATGTGCCCACCAGGATTCAACCGTCGAGACAACTTAGCGCGGCATATGAAGACGAAACATGGCAACAATGGTTTATCTTTTAAATGCGGTCGGTGTGGGGTCATGTTTACGAGAATGGATAATTTATGACAACATCTGAAAAAATTCCATTCAACGGCGGCATTGTGTGCTTACTGCGGTGAATATGTTAGAAATGGTCTGGAGCAGCGTATGGCTAATAAACATGGGCAATCCTCAACCGGCGTCGTACGTGATCATGAGCAGCCCTCAACTAGCAGCGGTCCTATTTCGAGAAAGCGCACAGCTGGTGAGCAAAATGGCAGTCCATCTAAAAAACCAAAGACGGATCGGGGTACCAGACGCTCTGAAGTATGCGACGTGGATATACCGATTTCATCTTTCAATGGGCATTTACGAAGTGCGGCCCACAAAAATAAATTATGCTGCGGTACTGGAAACGTAAATGTGGAAACGATTAATAATAATAATAATAATAATAATAATATAATAATGTCTTTATTCAGCATACAACGTACATTGTATGAACAGGGTCACAATTTGATCGAAAAGACTTATTCTAGGAAGCCATCTACAGAGTAGAAGCTTGCCTGTAACAGATCAGCTTTAAGTTTTTTTTTGAAGTTCTCTAAAGTTTCATTCTTTAGATTTTCTGGAATTTTATTATATATTTTGATCATGATATTATGCACGCTCCTCAGAGAAACCGTCATTGTTGAGTTAATTAGATTTAATTTATTTTTGTGTCTCGTGTCGTAACTGTGGTTTGGTATATTATTCGTAAATAGATAATAATGCTGTTTAATAAATACAGCACACTGAAGTATGAACATACAAGGCAGAGTTAATATTTTGTATTTTTTAAAGTAATTTACACAGTGCTCTCTAGGAGGCGCATTAAATATTAATCTTATACATTTTTTTTGAAGAACAAAAATTTTTTTACTGTGTGATGAGTTTCCCCAGAAGATGAGACCAAACTGCATTATAGAGTGAAAATATGCATAATATGTTGTTAACAAAACGTCAGTTGATACAATCGATTTTAAATATCTAATAATATACATAGCTTTACTTAGTTTTTTATGGACTATTTCAACATGTGAATTCCAGTTCAACGACTTATCAATATGGATTCCCAAAAAGCTAACAGTATCCTTAAAATCTATTTTAGAGGGTGAACTTAAAGGAAAAGTGAGGTAATTTCCAAATTTGATTATTTCGGTCTTTTGTGTATTTAGTTTGAGACCATTATTGTGGCACCATTTGTTTATATTGGTGATACATCTAGTAATATTAAATATAAGATTGTCTGGATCGATTCCCGTACATATGACAGCAGTATCGTCAGCATATAAAAAAGTTTGTTCTCTTATAGAAAGAGGTAAGTCATTTATAAATAAAATAAACAAAGTTGGTGCTAAGACGCTGCCCTGAGGAACTCCTCTTACTAAAGATTTGTAATCCGAGCAGATACTTTGCAAACCACGTTCATTGTCGGATTTATTTAAAATTTTTACAGATTGGTATCTACCTGTCATATATGATGAGAAAAGTTCCATACTTTTACCTCTTATGCCGTACTTTTCCATTTTAGATAATAGTAGCTGAACATCCACGCTGTCGAAAGCTTTCGTCAAATCAAATAAGACCATGGCTTGTGGCACTTTTTTTTTCCCACATATCTAGTACACTGTCTAAAACATTAAATACAGATTCATTTATTGACCGTTCCTTTATGAAACCATATTGATTTTTACAGATAATTTCAAAAGTTTTCAGATACTGCATCAACCGATTGTTAATTGCCGTTTCGAAAACTTTTGCAAACGTAGTCAGAAGAGAAATTGGCCTATAATTTTGCATGTTGGTGGTATCTCCTTTTTTATGTATAGGAACGACAATCGCTTTTTTTAGATCATCCGGAAATACACCATCATCGAAACATTTATTAATAATTTCGCTAACTGGTTCACAAATATAAGGAGCAGAACATTTTATTATATCGGCAGGTATTTCATCCCAGCCGGTTGATTTTTTAGTTTTTAAACCCAAACAAATATTGTAAACTTCATTAGAAGTGGTGGGAAATAAATAAAAGTTATTGGGGGTATAATTTACTTTTAAGTCCGAATGGTTACAGTTAGGTAAATTTAATGTTTCTGTAATATCAGAAATTAACAGCGCGTTCAAAACCAGAATAATCAGCTACCGGGTGAAGAGTTCAGAGTACTTCCAGTCCATTGAAGAATTTTTACAAGAAGTTAAGGAAAATGTGCTACAGCTGCTGCGAATGGAACTAGTGAAGAATACATCATTTAAAACTAATTTCGAATTGTTCGGTCTATACGCGAAATTCGATAACGACGATAATTTACTGCTGGATTTGAAGTCGTTCAACACCAGAAATGTTACTGTTTGCGAATCCACCAATCTGGAGGAAATTTACAGAAATATGACGTCGACTGTAGTGCGCAAGAGCGAAGAATTTCAGGAACGAGACAGCGGCTAGTCGCTGCTAGAGGTCTGATATTTGGAAGTCAACGTAAATAAATACAATCCGCTTCGGGCTTCATCGTATATCGACCTACCGGCGTGGATCAAACGAAAACAGGCGGTTATCAATATTCAGAATGAAGACCAGGCTTGCTTCGCATGGGCAATAACATCGGCTTTACATCCTGCGGAACTAAGTTCAAACCGAGTCGCATCATATCCTCATTATTCAACTATTTCAAATTTCGACGATATTGAGTTCCCAATGAAGATCAAAGACATAAAATTATTCGAATCGCTCAACAACATCAGCGTCAATGTTTATGGACTGGAAGAAAAAGTATTGTTGGACCGCTGCATTACACCCAGGAAAAACGGAACAATCATGTGAATCTGCTGTACATTGAAAATGGCGATACCAGTCACTACTGCTGGATAAAGGACCTGAGTCGACTTGTTGGACTTGTTCAACTTTCAATGCGCAATGGTGCTAAATGGTTATGTGACGGATGTTTACAATTCTTTCGAACAGAAGAGCGGCTTCTCGAACATGCTAAAGAAGACTGCAACAAAGTCCGCACTGTAATACCAAGTCCCGGTGAAGGCAGCATTTTGAAATTTCAAAATTATGCCAAGCAGATGCGCGTCCCGTTTACGATATATGCGGACTTCGAATCAATATTGAAACCATGTGACACATGCGCACCGAATCCCGATGGATCGTTTACGAACACCACGCATATCCACGAACCATTCAGCTTCGCATATTACATCAAGTGTTCGTATGATGAATCATTAAACAAATTCGAAACATACCGCGGACCGAACTGTGCGAAAGTTTTTATGGAAAAATTAGAAGAAGATGCCCAACGACTCCATAAAATTTTACAAAAGGAAATTCCGATAAAGCCATTAACAGCGATCGATTATTTTGTATTTGGGTTAGTCGAAGATTGTTCCATATGCGACAATAAATTGGGCAATGATCGTGTGCGGGATCATGACCATCTAACGGGTAAATTTCGAGGTGCCGCACATAACCAGTGTAATTGGCTTTACAGACTACCGAAATTCATCCCGATCGTTTTCCATAATTTATCTGGATATGATGCGCACTTTATCGTCCGGGAATTTGGAGTCTCCAAGGAACGAATCGATGTCATACCGAACAACAAAGAACGCTATATTTCTTTCACAAAATATCTACCAGTCGACACCAATCAAAATGTGGAAGATCTGGATGATGACGAAGATGATGAAGAAGATGAAGAATCTGATAACAAAGTTAAAATTAAAACTATCCAGCTACGTTTTATCGATTCGGTCCGATTTATGGCGAGCAGTTTAGATAAACTTGCTGAGAATTTAAAGCCGGAGCAATTTGCCGAAGTTCGCCGAGCATTTCCTGAAGACCGCCTTTACAATTTAATCAAACAAAAAGGAATATTCCCGTACGAATACGTCAACAGTGTGGACCGACTGAATGAACGCGCTCTACCACCAAAAGTGGCATTCCACAGCAGCTTGAAGTTATCCAGTATTACCGACAGTGAATACCAGCGTGCGCAACGAGTATGGAATGAATTCAACATCCAAACTTTGGGCGAGTATTCGGCCTTATATTTGAAAACAGATGTGCTGCTACTGGCGGATGTATTCGAAAATTTCCGAAACCTGTGCCTGAATACGTACAAATTGGATCCGTGCCAGTACTACACCGTACCAGGCTTGAGCTGGGACGCCATGTTGAAATATACGAAAGTAGAACTGGAGCTACTAACAGATATCGACATGATCCATTTCATTAAAAAAGGTATGCGTGGTGGATTGACTCAATGTTGCGGTCGTTTTAGCGAAGCGAATAATAAGTACATGTCTGACTACGACCCCACGAAGCCGTCGACCTACATCGAATATCTGGACGCCAACAACTTGTACGGATGGGCTATGTCGCAGCATTTGCCGATCAGACATTTCCGGTGGGTCCCAGAACACGAATTGGATAACATCAACGTACCAATGGTTCCGGATGACGCTGATGTTGGATACATTTTGGAAGTCGACCTCGATTACTCGAAAGCCTACACGGTTACCAACAGGATTTACCATTCTGTCCGGAGCAGATGAAGCCGCCATACATCACATCCAAGAACAGCAAATTGCTCGCCAACGTTTATGACAAGAAGAAATACGTGATCCATTATCGAAATTTAAAACAGTGTTTAAAATATGGACTTAAATTGAAAAAAATACATCGTGCGCTCCAGTTTAATCAATCTCCATGGCTGAAGAAATACATCGATTTAAATACCGAGCTTCGTTCTAAGGCGACAAATAGTTTTGAAAAGATTATTTCAAATTAAAAAATAATAGTGTTTTCGGGAAACGATGGAAAATGTCGACAAACGTGTTGATGTGCGGTTAATCACACAGTGGGAGAACATTCGTAAAAAGTTGGGTGCTAATAATTTAATAATAAACCAAATTTCCATAGTTGCTCCATCATTTATGAAAATCTAGTCGCCATACAAATGGACCGTTTAAAAGTGAAATACGACAAACCAATTTACGTAGGATTTAGCGTGCTCGAGTTATCCAAAACACTAATGTATGATTTCCACTACGGTTATATAAAACCAAAGTACAGTGACAAAGTGGATTTATTATACATGGATACCGACAGTTTTATATACCAAATAGAAACGGACGATTTTTACGTCGACATTAAGCCGGAAATTAGCGAGTATTTTGACAAGAGTGACTATGCCGCGGATAACGTCTATGGACTGCCTCAATTAAACAAAAAACTGCTCGGTAAATTTAAAGATGAGTGTTCTGGGACGTTAAAGCTAAATCCTACTGTATAGTCAAAGACAGTGATGTGCCCCCAATTAAAAAACTCAAAGGTGTGAAGAAAGATGTGGTGAAAAACGAAATAGACGTTAAAGACTATATAAATTATGTGATGAGCAAAGACTCAAGTGCTGTGTTGTATAAACAAATGAGTGTTTTCCGCAGCTTAAAACATCGACTGTACACACACTTAGTGAATAAGGCCGCACTAACAAACGATGACGACAAACATTTCATAGCACCCAACAATCAACTTAAAACTCTCCCGTGGGGGCATTATAAAATAAGACGATTTTTATTTTTCTTAATTTTGTATAAATATTTTTATTAATTTTGTATATATCTTTTTGTTAATTTTGTATATATTTCTTTATTAATTTTGTAAATATTCTTAAAACCATGGTTTTAGTTTTATAAGTCGTACTTATTAAGTAATTAGTTTGTAAGGAAAAAAAAATAATAATGGCCATTATTAATTCAAAATGTTATTTTATTAAAAATAAAAAATATGTACATATCAAAATATTATAATTTAAAAAAAAAAAAAAAACATGTTAAAAAAAAAATACAAAAAAATTTGAAAAAAAAATCAAAAAAATCAAAAAATACAAAAAAATAAAAAAAAATAAAAAAAAAATTTAAAAAATACATGATGAAAAAAAAAAGAAAAAAAAAAGAAAAAAAGAAAATACATCATAAAAAAAAATACATGAACAATTTAAATATTGAAATTCGTATTTAAAATTTTGTATATATCTAAGTAGTCTTGTAAATTCGTCGACAGCCACGCCCCCGTATCCGGACCACTTTCCCAGGAGTGCTGACTGATTGGTTGTGCCGTTTTCAATGTTCTGCAAGATCCACTTCAACAATTCACCGTCTTCTTCTACGCACTTTGGATTGAAGTACAATCGAGGAATACCACGTTCTTCCACAAGTTTCAATATACGATCCAGCAGTTCCGGACGAGCATATGTTATCGTTTTTTCGCATCCATAACGTAAGAAAATATGTCAGCGTGTCGAATCCATCTAGGCAGTCTTCGCTAATATCAGATTCGTCAAAGGTAAGTGTGAAGAGAAGATCAAAAATTCCCACAGACGAACCCCATTCAATAGCTGATGTTATTTTTTCAGGATAAAAAATATCACGATCTCTTGATGCTATGGATCGGATCATCTCCAAATCAGAGACACCAAAATGCTCCAAATGACACAAAAAATGCAACAAATGACACCAAAAAGACACCAAATGACACCAAATGACACCAAAAAGACACTAAATGACACCAAAAAGACAACAAATGACACCAAAAAAATACACTAAATGACACCAAAAAGACACTAAATGACACCTAAAAGACACCAAATGACACCAAAAAATACACCAAATGACACTAAAAATACACCAAATGACAACAAAAATACACCAAATGACTCCAAAAAATACACCAAATTACACCAAATGACACCAAAAATACACCAAATGACACCAAAAATACACCAAATGACTCCAAAAAATACACCAAATTACACCAAATGACACCAAAAATACACCAAATGACACCATAAATACACCAAATCACTCCAAAAAATACACCAAATTACACCAAAAATACACCAAAAATACGCCAAATTACACCAAAAAATACACAAAAAAGTGACTCCGTTGGAGTGACTCTTTGGGAGTGACTCCTTGGGGGTGACTCTTTGGGAGTGACTCTTTTGGGAGTGACTCTTTTGGGAGTGACTCTTTTGGAAGTGACTCTTTGGGAGTGACTCTTTGGGAGTGAATCCTTGGGAGTGACTCTTTTGGGAGTGACTCTTTGGGAGTAACTCTTGCACCAAAAGGACCAAAAGACACCAGACGAAGACGCCTCAAAAGACAAAGAATACTAAATTATCAATTTATTGTAAAATATTTCTTTTTCTTTTAAATAAATTTATTAAAATATAAAAATGTGTTTTATTTAGAGGAAAACCAGGATGAATCAGGATATAGAGTCCCCGGAGGTTCAGAATAGCAACGCCATCTTTTCATGGAATTTTGAATCTAGGTACCGAGATCGCCGTGGTTCAGACTAGCAATGCCATCTTTTCACGGAATTTTGAATCAGGGTACAGGGTTGGTAGTGGTTCAGACTAACAACGCCATCTAGACGGCATAGCTTACCTATCTCCTCCCGGGGTCGCTCAAAAATCGGGAGGTGGGGAGGTGGTGCTGGAACTGTCCAAAAACTACTACTGTGGTACAAGTGTATATTGCTGATACTGAGTTATTGAATTTAGCATATTATCGAATGATAATATCATTCCATAATATGCTAAGTTCAATAACTCAATATCAGCAATAAACACTTGTACGACTTTTCCACTGAGCCCCTCAATTAAAATAGGGTGTAGGGAAAAACGGAGTCCGAAGTTCTATGTTTACTTATGTAAAATAAATATAATTTCTCTTATTAATTTAGTATATTTGATAACTGCAAATATAGTATTTTCTAAAAGTCACTCCAAAAAATATTAACTCTTACTAATCTTTATCTCAAACTCTCATTATTTTCTATTAATTGTTCCCCTCTGGTGGTAGATTCAATTAAACAAATTTTAGGACAAGTTCTTGAACAAATTTTTATTTTAAAAACAATTTTATAATTGCGATAATTACATACTAAATTTACATCGCGAACACTCGTCAATGGCCGTAATGGTTGAAAACGTGTTCACACATTAAAGAAAAATAGAGTGGATTTTAGTAAAAGAAACGTATACCTAATAAAGGTTTGTAAAGCTTTCTGACAAATACTTATTAATACCAATCCCTAAGCGTATGTGTAAAAAACTGTGGATAACAGTGTGCCTGAGTGTGGTTCGGTACCGCTTAAGTGTGCCAGTCACACAACAACTATAGCCGTGTTCAGATCGATTGTTATCAACCACTTTCAACAATAAGCGAATACATATATAGTATTATGCAAATACCGAAACACTGGCATACACATACAGTACAGTCCCCCTTTTCACAGACAGACTGTGACATTGACACACGTACCAGCGTACATCACGTATACATTGATACGAGATTTATGTTGTAGCATGTTCGTTTGGAGTGGGAGAGAAATTAGGTCATTTGTGGAGTCAGGTTTTGTCCACATTGAGAAAGCTAGTATAGAGATACGAACTTTGTTTCTGATTATTCAGTGATTAATAAAGTTCTGTATAGAACATTTCAAACTTTGTTTTTACTCTTATTTAAAATTTGTAGTTTCTTCTTATACCCTTCTTTTATATTTTTTAATACAAAATAAATGTAATAAATCATTCAAAAATGATAATAAGGAACAATATAATGCTGTCAAACAGAACAATTGAATTTTATATCATTGAAAGAGTAAATACGATAATTGGTAACAGAAATCGTATACATACATCCTTTTTTTATAAGTTAAGCTTGTTTATGGTTTTTTATACAAATGGGCGTGTTGGTCATTCAGCTTTTTATTTTAGTTATCGCAATAAAAATTGTATGGATTTCTTTTCAACTAATCTAAAAGTAGTTAAAAATCGTTCGTCGTGAATAACTACATTTTAAAATATTTATGACGTCATACGAAAACAGATAGATATATTTAACAATATATACCAAATTTACCTATTACAAAAAGGCTATTATTGCCATAAATCAAAAATATTTGAGAAGATAAGAAAAGTTGTAAGAAACATAGAAAGAAAATTGATGAGGTATATGCTAAAGCCGATAAACAAATTTTATGTACGATAATTATTGTACACCTACCAACACTTCATGCACACAAGATTCATTAAGGTTGTATGAGGCCAATATAAAAATGTGTAATCAAATTTGTTGGTACGATAACGCCTACATTTTTAGTTGACTTTTTCAACTGAAAAATCAGACTTATGCAGCCTATACGATAGGAACGGTCCGTTTTCGGACCCGTAGAACACGATTCTGTAGAAAAAAATGTCTAATATATATATATATATATATATATATATATATATATATATATATATATATATATACATATATATATATATTATTATACATATATATATATTATATATATACATATATATATATAATTATTCATGAAAAGCCGCTTCAAAATTCTCCGCTTCAAAAAGCTCCGATTGTTATGAAATTTTAACAGTAGATAGGGAATAACTTAAGAAACAAAAGTTATATAGTGCTGATGTACGCTTTTACCCCGGGGGTGGATACCACCCTTTCTAGGGGGTGGAAATTGATACCCGTAAACCAAATGCAGAAATCGATAGAGGGATGAATTCTAATCAAAGAATGTTCTGTACATGTTTTCCTATAAATCAATATTTTCTGAGTTATCTGCCATTGAAATTGTTGATTTTTCATCTAAAAAATACATGTTTTGAAGCGGCTTTTCATGAATAATTTAAAGACCCTTCGTTTTTAAAAATAAACTTACTGAAGTAAAAATGAAGCTTTTAAAATAAAGAATCGATTGGTTTTTCCCTCCTTTTCGTAGATGAAACAATACTCGAGTTATGAGTCGTTAATAATGATTGTTTGGTCACCGAAAACTAAATTCGAACCTTTTGGCATTAAATAACGGGAAAACAGCGTATTTTAGGAGGAAAACGTATCTGACATTATTTACAGAACTTGAAAAGACTTTCAAAATAAGCTTCGGTAGAAGTTATTTGCGTCAAAAATGACGGAGTTATGGTGAGAAGAATGCGGCTGTCTCATTTTTCCAGAGCAAAAAGCAATAACAAAACCAATGGCTTCGCGATAAGAATTGATAGTCAACGAAATCCAAGTACAGTTACTTTTATTTAGGTACTAACCATATATTCTGGGAGTTTGAGTGCTTTAGAATGCTTATTTTTGAAAATAGGTTACATTTACGTTAGCCACAGATTTTGAAATTTCAGAAGAAATTTCCTTTTTTCTCCGATAACTAAAAAACTATGTAATATACGAAAAAAATGAATCTGTATAAAATTACAAGTCTTTAATTGCCCGACATTTTGGTTCTTTTTTGGTTTTTCTACGATAATAATTATTTGAGATATCTTCGATATAAGTTCACAGGTAGGTGCAACGCCTATGTTTCCCGAGATATTGAAACTTAAAAATCTTTAAAAATAAGGGTTCAAAACAGTCGAGCTTTACAGGTCTTCTAGTCGTTGAAATTCCTTACAAATTGAGTATTTGTGCGATTGGATATCTTCAAAACTGACAAAGTTATCGTTATAAAACAAATTGTATTTTGCCTTCAATTTTTGGGAGCACGCATACCGCGTCGCTCTCGACGGCTTTGACGCCTTTCTACGTCGATCCAAACCACACATATGCATTACGGATCGTAACACTATATTCGGATTTTGCGTGATGAAGGTCGGGCGTGTCACCAAATAGGACTACAAACAAAAACAAACATTTCGTTCCTCATTTTACCCCCTTAGGGAATGAATTGCAAAAACGCTTTTACCCCTAGCTGTTACTGGTACATAGAATTCTAATCACTAACTTTCATAGCTCTAACTTCAAAAATGACGAATTTCCATGCAATTTTTAAGTTACACAAATTCTGGAAACCGGCTGGTATTGCACAATTGTACTGTACGGTGGAGCTGCGCACACATTAAAACAATTGAATAGTATCACAAAAGCAATTTTTCTCGAGCAGATCCGCTACGAGAACTTCATCTAAGTGACCTCTAAATTATTATCTATCGTCCTGACAATTGACGCTCTGAACGAGCACATAATGAGGGTTTATTTACAAACCCATCGGAATATCTTTACTAGACCCAAATTTGATACGATGCCAAAATTTCATGTGGAAGTGATCAATAACTTAGAAATTATTACCATTTTTCGTCATTAACAAATTTGAAATTTCAGGTTTCCCGCCAAATAACAAGTGGGGGGTGAAATGTGTTCAGCTACTTTTTCATTCCAACCGATGCACTAACTAACCCCACTAAAATATTTTTCAAAATATCAATAGTAAAAAAGTTTCCCATATGGTGCGAACTAGGGATTGTAAATTTACCGAATTTTTCATTTACCGGTAATTCGGTAAATTTTTTTAGCAAAACCGGTTTACCGGTAATTTACCGGAATTTTTTAAAACACCGAAAATATAAGAATAAATATTAGAAAAAAATAAAAGGTAAAATTATTTTATTAAGATAATTATATACACTATTGGGATCTGTCGAATGACGGTATGACATCTGGTGTTGAAAAATCAGACTATTCTTAAAGTGCATTTTCTCAAATGTCATTTATGAGCTGAATTTTGTAAATCTGAAAATACATACAATTGATTTAATTTTTCCATTCATTTACAGTTCTCCAGTTATTTTATGACGTTTGCTATTTAAATTTGACGTTTGTATACTGTAAATTGTAATATTCGTTAACTCATTCACACATTTTTAGTCGAATTTTTTTCGAAAAATTAGACTTATACAGTCTATACGATAAGAGCTGCGAGAGGCGAGAGTAGGGGCGCTATCCGTTTTCGGACCCGTAGAACACGAATATGTAGCAAAAAAAATGTCTGATATTTATATATATATATATATATATATATATATATATATATATATATATATATATATATATATATATATATATATATATATATATATATATATATATATATATATATATATATATATATATATATATTCCCGCCACCTTTTAATTTGTGTAGGGCCCCCTTATGGAAGTTAAGAGATGAAATTTGGTAAATGGGGCTCATTTTCGAGGCACCTCATACTATCAAAGTGGGGTCAAATTTTGGGCAAATTTTTTTTCTGACCCGACCTTTAAGGGGGTGGTGGGGGGCGGAAAAGCAATAAAACTTTTCCAAACCGGTTTTAAATAATGTTTCGGTCAATTATCTACAACATATCCAAAATTCAGCTTCCTAGGATGATTTGGTGGGAGTAGAGGGGGGAAAAACGATTTTCGCTGGATCTAACAGGCCCCCAGCCCCCCAGAATTAACGTAGAGGGTTGAAATTTGGTGTGTTGATAAAGTTCGTACCTAGGTTGTGCTTTTTGGAGGTTTTAATATTTTACTCCCACCCTCCTCATTTTTAAGCAACAATTTCATGCATTTTCGACGTTTTCGAAGTTTGTACCACTCGCACAAGTCACCCAAATAAACCTAGAGGGCTGAAATTTTGTATTCGGATTGAGTTAGTATCAAGGGGGTGCCTTTTGGGAGTCTCGACTTTCAAACCCTACCGCCACCATTTTTATACCCAAAAGAACATGATTTTTCTTGTTTTTTAACAGTTTAGTTCGGGTCAAAATCCCCCCAAATAAACCTAGAGGGCTGAAATTTTGTGTACAGGTTAAGCTAATAGCCAGACACTGTTTTTTGGGGGTTCAACTTTTAACCCTTACCCCCACGATTTTTACGCCAATATTTCCTTAATTTTTTTGCTTGTATTCTAACACGTCTAGAGACTCTCTAAGGAAACCTAGAGGGCTGAAATTTTCTACGTGTATTCAGTTAGTATCCAACTAGTACCTTTTAGGGAGTCCACATTACTTTTCCCCCCACTTCTTGCATTTTTACATCGGAATTGAATGCTATTGTTAAATGTGTTTTAAATGCATTACTTTTATTCTAAATACATGTAGGCGAATAGTAATTTAAAAAAATTTAAAAAAAAAGTGAATACAATTTTTTAACAAATGAAATACATACATATTAAGTAATTTGAAAATGTTATTAAAGTCACTGTTTATTTATAAATTAGGAATTTTGGATTTTTATTATTTATAAAATAGAAATTTTGGATTTTTTTGGAAAGAAAAAATATCTTCATAAAAGCCTTCCAGTTTACTATTTAAGTTCCTTTTTTAATATTTAAAAATAAAACACAAAGGCAATTGGCGGATAAGCATGGGTAGAAATGCCCTCGTACGAATTGTGTTGGCTTTTTCCCTGTTAACTGCTATCGGCACAAAATTGAAATTTACTGAGATTCAGCCCTTAAAAACTTAAAACCTTTTTTTAAAGCCCCGATCAACCGGACACTCATCATTAGTTTTGAAACCACCAAAATTACAAGTCGCTTGTGGACTTTTTTGTGGACTTGTGGACTTTTGTGCAATTATATTTCGCTTGTAGACACTCAATACCGAAGATGAAAGGAAAAATTCGACTTCCGTGATGGGGTGCCGCTGCTCACGGCGTTTTTTCATATTTTAACCACATTTTAATTGTTTTGCAGATGTAAAATTGTCTCTTCTTCAACAAAATTCCTTTGCTTCGGACTTATGTCAACCCAAATACAAAAAGTTCTAACATTTACCATTTTTTCTTAATATAACACTGATTACTATATATAAAACTAATGTTAATGCACTTTTTTGTCAGCCATTTTTTTGAAACTCCACCCATAGGACAGATCCGAATACAAAATAAAAATTATGTAAAAAAAATTTTATCTGTTTGATTTTACGACTTGGTAGGTATATATATATATATATATATATATATATATATATATATATATATATATATATATATATATATATATATATATAGATATAGATATAGATATATAGATATATAGATATATATTCTCTCTACCTTTTTGTAGGACCCCCTTATGGAAGTTAAGAGCTGAAATTTGGTAAGTGGAGCTCATTCCGATGCACAACCATACTATCAAAGTGGGGATCAAATTTTGATCCCTTGATCCGACCCAACTTCTAAGAGGGTGGTGGGGGGCAACAAAACAATAGAACTTTTCTAAACCGGTTGGAAATAATGTTTCGGTCAATTATCTACAACATATCCAAAATTCAGCTTCCGAGAATGATTTGGAGAGAGTAGAGGGGGGAAAAAGTATTTTGGCTGGATCTAACACGCCCACAGCTGCCCAGAACTAACGTAGAGGGTTGAAATTTGGTATGTTGATAGAGTTCATACCTAGGGTCTGCTTTTTGGAGGTTTTAATATTTTATCCCCACCCCCACCATTTTGAAGCTACAATTTCATGCTTTTTCGACGTTTTTGAAGTTTGTACCACTCGCACAGGGCACCCAAACAAACCTAGAGGGCTGAAATTTTGTATTCGGATTGAGTTAATATCTACTTTTGACCCTTACTCCCACCATTTTTATACCAAAAAGAACATGATTATTCTTGTTTTTTAACAGTTTTGTTCGGGTCAAGATCTCCCCAAATAAACCTAGAGGGTTGACATTTTGTGTATAGGTTAAATTAATAACCAGCCACTGCTTTTTGGAGGTTTTAACTTTTAACATTTAGCCCCACGATTTTTACGCCAATATTTCCTTGATTTTTTTGCTTTTTTTTCTAACACGTCTAGAGACTCTCTAAGGGAACCTAGAGGGCTGAAATTTTGTACGTGTATTAAGTTAGTATTCAGCTAGTGCCTTTTAGGGATTCCACATTGCTTTCGCCCCCACTTCTCCCATTTTTACATCGGAATTCAATGGTATTGTTAAATGTGTTTTAAATGCTTTATTTTTATTCTTATACAAGTAGGCGTATAGTAATTTTAAAAATTTAAAAAAAAATGAATTTACTTTTATAACAAATGCAATACATAAATATTAAGTAATTTAAAATGTTATTAAAGTCACTGTTTATTTATAAAGTAGGAATTTTGGACTTTTATTTATAAAATAGAAATTTTAGATTTTTTTAGAAAGATAAAATATCTTCATAAAGGCCTTTCAGTTTACTATTTAAGGTCCTTTTTTAATATTTAAAAATAAAACACAAAGGCAATGGGCGGATAAGCATGGGTAGGAA
The DNA here is from genome assembly GCA_035578155.1 of Brachynemurus nebulosus. Taxonomy (NCBI): domain Eukaryota; kingdom Metazoa; phylum Arthropoda; class Insecta; order Neuroptera; family Myrmeleontidae; genus Brachynemurus; species Brachynemurus nebulosus. Next base: position 12,512,083 of record JAPWDM010000002.1, on the reverse strand, counting down.
TGCCTTCGTACGAATTGTGTTGACTTTTTTCCTACTGACTACTATCAGCACAAAATTGAAATTTACTGAGGTTCAGCCTTTAAAAACTTAAAACCTTTTCTTAAAGCCCCGATCAACCGGACACTCATCATCAGTTTTGAAACCACCAAAATGACAAATCGCTTGTAAACTTTCAATCACATTTCGCTTGTAGACATTCAATACCGAAGATGAAGGGAAAAATTCGACTTCCGTGATAGGGCCCCGCTGCTCACGGCGTTTTTTTATGAATAGAGCTGAAATTTGGTAATGAAACTATTTAAATCAAGTTCTAGGTTAAGTTCATAGATGGAATTAATCATTAATATAAGACGATTTCAAAATTACCACTTTTCGTTATCATTAAATTTATTAATATTACTATATCAAGAAAATCAGTAGAATTTTCGGCAAGTACTTTGGAAGAAAAAAAAAAAAAAAAAATAAAAATATATCGATGTCATATCACATCATACCTACCGACTTTCTGTATCCCCATTAGATTTCAGATCTGACGTCATTGTTATATGCTCTTTCGAAAATACTTTGAAACATAGGATAAAATCGGAAAATTTATTCAGAAATATGTTTAGTTACCTTATATAATCGGCCGTAAATTATTAATTCTCCTCGTAAATTAGTATTTAATGAAATGAATTGATTTAAATATTAAGCCACTCCCCTTTTCTGTTTCAAAAGTAAAGTCTGTGATAATATTTCTGAATATAGGAGAACGCATACAAATAATTCCATACAGCTTAAGTTTAGTTTAACTTCTAGATTAGTATGACTTGTAATAATAATTTCGCCTTGTATCTTTTAGAGATTCAAAATTTGAGTTTTACCAACAGCCAGTATTTTGTTATTATTGTAAAAATATTTATACGTATAACTATGACTCACGTCTAGGACGAGTTTGTAGAAAATAATTCGTTTCGGGGCTTTAACGTGAATTTTTTTTATTTTATTAGAATGGCAATTTAAATTAAACTACGTTTAAATTGGAAACTTTGTATTTGTACAAATTTTAAGGGATAATTCAAAAGAATTGTTAATTGCGCAAGTTCATAAGGTAGAATTATCCGGGTCAGTAATTAAAGATCTCGCCAATATTCGTGAATGTCCGCTTTTCATTAATAATTGTGTAGGTCTTATAGAAATAATTTCGCATTTGCAACATAAACAGTGTGGTGTGGTGACAAAGAACTGGCTTAGTAAACCGTAGGTGACATAGGTCGAGTGATCGAATCTGACCTTGGTGAATCTTTTTGGGGTTTTTCTTTTATTTTTGTTTATTTATTTTAAATAAATACATAATTACATTTTTTATTTAATAAATAATTAACTCATTAATGTCTCAAGTTCTTATATTACTCTATTATTCTTATGCCTTTACCTATATACTTTATTTTTTAATAATTTTCATAATGAAATATTAATATAATATTAAAATAAATTCAATAACTAAATATAAACAAAATTTTCGTCAGTTATTTTTTAAGAAAGTTCGAAAAAAAGTAGGAAAAATTAAGATTTTCTTCTTTTCAAGCAAAAGGGGTAGGCGCGGCATTTTTACGGTGCAGTTCATCCCATTTGTCCCGCTTTCTCTCGATGAAAATCTTCTATAATTTGCCTGTTATCCAGAAATTCCACAATGCAATTATAAAATTCTTCTCCCACAGCAATCGATGAAGATGAAATTTCTAACAACGATTTACAGTACCTAAGCGCATTAGTTATTTCAGCTTTCAGTGAATCGTTAAATTGGGACGTTTCATGAACATTATCAGCACTCATACTTGGTCCTTCCAAATTGTCAGATAGTTGTACAAGATTATGTCAATAGTATGGGAGGCGTCGACAGAACCGATTAATATCGAGCTGTTTATTGTATTAGTCGTAAATTTCTGAAGCGGTGGCATCGATTATTTTTTTGGCATTTTATTGATATAGCCTTTGTAAACAGTTATATTGTCTACATAAGGTATAGTCGACAAAATAACGGTTGCAGAATTCTAGAGAAATGTTACATGCGATCTACTGCAACCAAAGAACATTTCAAAAAGTCAGAGGAATTTTAGTTTACCGAAACCAAATACGAAACATCGAAAATACAATCGTAGTGTTTACAACGATATTAGGCTCACTAACAAAGAAAATCACGGGCCTATATTTGAACAAAATCGAGAAATATGTGAAATGTGCAGCCTAAAAAGTGTTTCGTCGAAACCTTTTTCCGGGTGCTATTCTTGTGAACAAATAAACAGATTCTAAAATTATTATTTTTATGGCAATCAAGTGACATATTAATTTTATTAAATTTCAAAATAACTACAAAATATTAATTAAAAATAATAAATAATTAATAATTAATAAATAATAAGAATAAAAAATTTTAAAAAATCTATACGTATATGATAGAAATATATAATAGTGACAGTGATTTCTCAAGTACACCACCAGATATTTCTAAAGCTGCAAAAATTAAGACGTTTATTAGTCGACTCTGCTTTAATGTACATGATCACAAATTAATGTAGTTTTTGGAAAACTTAAAGATAAATGAATTTTAGTTTAAGATGAATTGTAATTTATTTCATATCTAATGTTAACGACGGGGGTACGGACCTTTTCTGTAGGGGGTTAAATTGATGTTATTGGTAGCGTTGAAAACTCTACAGAAAGGTCGGGGTTCGAACTCCTGATCACTACGGTAGACTTGCGGGAAATTTAAGGGTGTTCACTATTCACTCAATAAAATAATGGTTTCAATTTATCAATTTTATTAACAAACAAATAAATAAAAGAACAAGAAACAAATAGACAGGTAAACATTTATAAACAAAAGTTAAAATATAAGCGACAGAATCAGGACTTACCTGGACACAAGTTATTCCCGTTGTTTAATTTGCTATTGGCCACCAAAACAAACTTCCCAATTACGACCTTGAGTATGTTAAATTACCCTGAGTAGCCCATCCCCCTGCTAGCAACTAGCTACAAGCTCCAGTGCTCTTTACCACTCCATACTGTTCTCCTCGACTTCTCTTTCTCCGACTACTCCCCGACTATTCTACTTTGACTACATCGCTTTGACTACTTATTTTCTTCTACACTTTGACTACTTCTTTTTGACTACTCTCTTGACTTCTCCCCGACTACCCTCTGATTATCGTTTTACAATTCTTTTATATTATTGTTTGACCCACATAATCACGTCATTTTTATCAGAGTCAGCAGATTAGTAAATCGTCGATATTTTTTTTGGTTGTTGGTTTTTGTTTACTGGCCTCGTTTACAACTTGTGTCCAAACAAATGGCCCGATTGCAACACTAATTTATTTGTAGTCTATTTTGTATCTATTTCTTTCATAAACAGTTGGAATTACAGAAATTTTAAATTAAAAAAATTGTTTCATTGTCTCTGACGCTACTTAAAAGGAAAATTAGCTTACTGATAAATAAAAAAAATCAAATTATATTAAATGTGTTTTGATTTTATTTCTTAAAATAAAATTCCTTACATTACTCTAAAGATCATTCTAAGATCGATTAATTTTGAATTTTTCTGATTGTTATTTGATTTAGTTGAATATATATTAATTTTTTTATTCAATACGGAATTTTAAAATGCTTTATTTGCAGTACTTTTCTAAAAATATTTTTAAAATGTTTATCAAAATTTTCAAAGTTTTTTAAATGAATGAAACTGTTAAAGCGCGCTAGTAATTATTGGATAAAAAAAGGCTGGCTTATCCGCAACTGCTATATAGTTAGCAGTCTAAAAATTTATTTTTAATTGGAAATATATTTATTCGATTGGGAATCATTTGGGAAAATTTAGGAATATAATTTTTTTATTTAGGACATTATAATTAGTGAGTAATTAGTTAGTCTTTTTTAGCGTATAGTTAGCAGATCATGAAAGTAAAAAATATTTTATTTTACGTTATTTGATAGTAAATAGTTTAGGAAGAACATTAAAATTAATCACGCCATTTGGGAATTCATAATTAATTAATTATGCCGAATTTTCTGTTTACGATTTTACATGTACAATACATATATTTAATGGCTGACGTCACTGACTAATATAGCGGCAAAATTCAAACATTGCTGAGCTGCGTTTAACCCATTAGTAACCATAATATTACACGTAATACCGTAGGAAAGTCAACTTTAAGGGGAAGTTTTCTTAATTAAAGGCATTTAAGTATGTATATAAAATAACAGCTGGATCATGTTCTTTGAACATTTCTCTCTCTTTCCGTATAAAAATTACCATACTTCCTATTGAACTTCTATAAGTATTTAAAAAAGAGTCTGTAGCGTGTCTCTATTTAAATAAGTAGTAAATTTAAAATAAATAGTATTTAAATTTATAATGTCAGTTTTAAAATATTCAAATTTTTTTTAGAGCATTCTTTGAAGCTATGGAAACAGTGAATAATCAACATACATATATTTGGAAGCCTACTTTTTTATTATATTAAGCCGTGGGAAATTATAATCTATTTCACTTAAATTTAAGCCTGATTATCATTTACTAATTTAAGGTTTACTAAGTTCCCGTTTTCTTAGCTTTATCTCTTTCATTATTGCAAATGCGTAAATTTTAAATTTGCAGATTGTTTTTTGAAAAGAATAGAAGATTGATTTGTTTCGAATATAAGAGTCATTTAATTTTTTAACGATGGCTCATGCTCAATTGTAACGGAGTATATTTCGCATGCTATTCCCGCACAGTGTGGGCAATTGTTAATTTAGAATTAATAGATTTTTATAATGTATGTTAATTTTTTGAATGCGTGCCCTCTGGTTTGTAACGGTGAAAGCTCCGTTAGCTAACGTAGGCTAACAAAATTTTCGTCCCGAATCGCCACATTTACTCGTACATAAAACCATAGATTTTTTTATCACTCAGTGCACAATTCACAGTACGAACTTGCGCACACAGTGCTGGCGTTCCAGACGAAAATTTTGTTAGCCTAACGTTAGCTAACGGAGCTTTCTCCGTTACAAACGAGAGGGCACGCATTTAAAAAATTAATATACATTATATATTAACAATTTCTAACATGGTGACTGATTATTTTTATTCCATAATTTTTAAATGTTGCTGTACTTCAGAAATTAAGTATTTATACCGTGAAAAACCGTGAAAAAATATTTAACGTGCATTAATTTTTGAATCAGAGCCCTCTGGTTTGTAACGGTGAAAGCTCCGTTAGCTAACGTTAGGCTAACAAAATTTTCGTTTGGAACGCCAGCAACGATTCATAAATCGTTCCATGTACAATCCCAAAGTAGATTTACAAAGGTACACTACAACTGAGTCCAAAATAAGTTTTTTTGCGCAGTTCGCCATCTACGCCATAATACGTCGTCACATATTTGAATTTTTAGAAAAGACAACATTACAATTACTTATTATTATATTTATACAGCACGAGTTTTTTGAGTGTTACAGTTTTTATCACACCCAAACCATTGATAAGAGCTAAGAGCTACAAAGATCCTGACTATAGCAATCGATTGCCCCCGTCGATATCTGCAATTCTTATTTGAACAATTTATCAATTAAATCAACGATTTGGCGTAGTAAAAATGACAACTCTCAAAAAACTCAGGCTGTATATATGTAATTCGCCATCTACGTCAAGAACTGCGCGTCGGCATACCTTTCTTCATCTACTTTGTACAATCCAAAAAGAGGTATTATAGTTGAAACCAATGACGTAGGCACAGTTTAAATAATAGTGTATACTACGTATACCCAGTTTAATCACTCCTTTGCGCTCTCTGTCCAAATATATTTAAATCGATACCCATCTCTTTTCCTTACCATTTGCCCTTGAATACTTCCAACACATAAAAAATCTATGCTATGTACCTCCGAAACTAAAGCTTATGTGTAGGGTTATCCAAAAATAATTCAGTGTGATCGATTTTATTTTAATAATTAAATTGTAAATAAGTAAGCTTAAGAATTTTAAAAAAAAAATATATTTAAAAAATATTATACAATTTGGTTTTATTATACACTGTATGACATGTTGACAATTATGTCAAATGTTAAATTATGTTGATGTTATGTTGTCATACTGATAATTATTTTTCGCCCATTATCAAGATCATTGTATATATGAGAATATATATTACTAGTAGAATTATAATTTTAATTTATTAAAAATAACAAACTTTTAAGAAATTTATTTAAAAAAAAAATATCACAACAAACGTTATCCTCGTTAATACATCTCAGAATATTTTAATCATGCATCTTTGGGCCTCACCGAGGGTTTCTGTGCGATATTTGTGTACGACCCAAAAGTGTTGATGGATCAACACTGTTTCAACATCTTCTGTAGTTTCAACATTGTTAGTAGTCAAGATAGTCAAGATGTTAATGTGTACGTATATACGTATCTTTTTTATCTATATATTAGGCCAGTCAAAATAAACAAAAAAAAAAAGTTCAAATTTCGGAAAAATTTTCATAGAACTGAAAATTGGTACAGACCTTAACTGCATCATTATAAACAAAATATCGGAAGTCCCCATCGGTCCTACATGTGCTAAAAAGTTTATTTAAGGTCAAAGGTCAAGGAAATTGATTTTTCGTAAATATCTCGCAAATGGTAAAATTTGTGGTAAAAATAGTTTAAATAAATTTTGTAGATTATGCAATTCTCTACAAAAAAGGTTTGAATATTTTTTTCGTACTATCCTTCATGAGATATCGCGAGTTCAAAAATTGGAAAAGTAATATTCTACGTAATATAGGGGAGACTGGGGCTAAATGGTAAATTGTCAAAACCATTTTTTGGCATTATCTTTTGAATGTCAACAGCTACAAAGCTGAAATTTTGACCTTAGAGGGCTTTCTTGACTAGAAAGCAAATGACGTTAGTAATGTGAGGTTCATCTGAGCGTTATGATGTACATATCCTTAAATGTGTTTCGATAATGCCAAAGTAATTTTCTTTGCTGCCATACTTCTCATCCGAAACGGAGTCTTTTCAGGCATATCCTCATCAAAGTAAGTATACTAGTTCATTTATGTATTGTGAATACGAATATTCAAAAATTTTTTGTATATTTATCGTCATCATTTGTGTGATCGTTGTCAAAGCTTTCTTCTATTTTATCTTTTTATTTGTCGGCTTATCGGGTTAAGCGGAGCAAGTTGTAGGTACTCCAAACATATTGCAACTGTTAAAACCTGCTTTCCGTTATCGAAAATTATCGACACCGAGTTATTTTTCATCAATTGATTATAACGGCTTAATTTATACTTCATTGTCCCAGTGATCTGGTCAGCAATAGAATATTTTTAAAAAAATTGGTTTTTGATATGTTTCGTAAACGTTAACTTTTGATCGTAAATATCTCGTAAACGGTGTATCGTAGCTCAAAAATAATGAAATTTTTGAAGGTTTAATCAAAGTAAGTTGTGGGTATTCCGAACATATTTGGACTGTCAAAACCTACTTTTCGTTATCGAAAATTATCGATATCGAAAATAACGATGTTTTTAAAATTTAAATATCTAAATTTCTACATATTCGTTATCTGTTGTATTATAAAATTCTCTAAATTTTTTATTAGCTGTCATTTCCAGAAAAAATAAGTCAAGCTGATAATTTTTCATTTTCTTTCTTGTAAAAGTTGTAGATTTCAATAAATGGGCGTTTTTCTTTACATCACTCATCGTTTTCATATCCTTTTACATATATTTACTTCGTTATACAACCCAAAAAATGGTTTCAGTAGGCTAAAAATATGTTGAAACACTAAATTTCACCCATTTAACATTTAGCCCCACCAGTTCCCAGCTTTTATCGGGGAATTTTTTTCTGAAAGAATTTTTTTCGATAAAAATTAAATCAGTAACACCATAATATCGTAACCAACACTCTTAAATATGTCACTAGGGGTATGAAGAGATAATTTTGAGCAACGCAAACTATAAATTTCATGTTTCTAGCATTAAAATTATGATTTCGGGAGCTTCAAAGATTTTTTTATTTGTGATGACGTCGTCAAGTATTTTTTTTTTTAAATTAATAGTTACATAAATGATGCGAATAAAATCTGTAGCTGAAATTTCAGTAACTTGAGTGTCAAATTTTTCTTTTTTCTGTAAAAAATGGCCATGTTTGTTTAGAGAATTTGACTTATTTTGCGGATGAAATTTTCGCAGTATAAGTACATGTGCCAATATGATAGTGTAGCAGGATATAGTAAAATAATTTCTCAAAAAATCAAAATAGATCGTGGGTTATACCTACAATGGAAACAAAAAATGAGTTAAAAGCACCTTACTCCGACGGTTGTGTGGAAAACAGCGTATATTATGTAAAATATTACTTTTCAAAATTTTGAAATCGCGATATGTCTTGAAGGATAGATCGTAGGAAAAAAATATTGAAACCATTTTTGTTGCATAATCTACAAAATATATCTAAACTGTTTTACCACTAATTTTGCCATTTAAGAAATATTTACGAAAACCAATTACCTTGACCTTTGACCTTGAATAAAATTTTTAAAACATGTGGGATTGATGAGGACTTTTGACATTTTATTTGTAATAACACAGTTGAGGTCTGTACCAATTTTCAGCTCTATACGATTTTTTTGGAAGTTAAATGTTTGTTTTGACTGGCCTATAAGCGTATGCATACATATAAGGTATCTAAACTTTTGTTTCGGGGGTTGGTAAATATTATTTACCTGAATTTATTTAAAACAATATTATCTTAAGAGACAATTAACACCTAAAATTCGGTTGTGTAGATAAAGAAAATTGAATGTTGTAGTAATGAATATGAGTGACGACTTTTAGAAAACTGTCGGAAAACCAACTTCACTATCGCATTCATTAGCCTAAAATACGCCAAATAGCGGAAGCTGACAAAAATTCTAGAATATTCTACTCGTGAACTAGCAAAGATACCAAAAAACAAGCTTCACTATTGAATTGGGCACTAAAAATTAGATTAAGCAGCGCATTTTAACAAAAATTCTAGAATGTTCTATTCGCCAACTAACAAAGATATCGAAAAATCGATTGCACCATTTAATTGGTCATCGAATAAAAGACGGAATAGCATATTTTGATAAATATTCTAGAATATTCTATTCGTCAAATAGCAAAAATTGTTTGTCAAAATCGGACATTTGGTTTACATTAGTTTAATTTCGGTTTGACAATTAAGTGGTGCAGTAGATTTTCCAATATCTTTGTTAGTTGACAAATAGAATATTCTAGAACATTTCTCAAAAATATGTTATTTGGTCCCTTTTTTGGTAGCCAATTCAATGGCGACGTTTGTTTTTGAATATCTTTGCTAGTTGACGAACAGAATATTCCAGAATATTTGTCAAAATGTGTAAATTGACCTCTTTTTCAATGGACAATTAAATGGTACAATTGATTTTTCAATATCTTTGCTAGTTGACAAATAGAACATTCTAAAATTTTTGTCAAACTACACTGTTTAGTCTCATTTTTAATGACCAATTCAACGGTGAAGTCTGCTTTTTGATATCTCTACTAGTTGACGATTAGAATATTCTAGAATTTTACGTTGCTCATTTTGCATTTGCATTTTGCATATTATATATACAGAATATGTGCATATATATCTGCAGTGAAATTTTAAAATTTTTAAAGGCTACGAGACTCTCAGACAATATTACCTACGGTCCTGACTCTGGCTTGGTACATAAATTTTCACCAACACAGACAAACAACAACATATCTGTGAGAGGAGAACCCCACTAAATCGCTGACGGCACCACGTAAGATCGGAGTACGTACCATTGGATGGCCACTATACCTTTATTTTCGTTAGCAAAAGCAAGTAACCATATGAAATACCAAATTTTTGGAATCTTATGTCGTCTAAGAATCATTTAAGTTAAAGATTATTTAACAAATAGTAAATGAAACACATACCGCGTGCTACCTCCCGTGCTCTTGTCAAAGCTTCTATTCGTCTTGCTATACTCAGAATGATGTTATCTATAGTCTCCTGAGGCAATCTTTGCCCTTCTTTAATTACGGCATGGCAGTCTGAAGCTCGACCACATTGAGAAGAAGCGGAATTTGAGTTAAAAAGTAACAGACCTCTTAAAAAGATTTGCATCAATAATAAATAAGAACAATTCTATGAAAAGTCTAGTAGACTAAAATCAAACATTTATAAGAATACTTGTCAAAGTATTTATTTTTATCAATTTTTAGCATTGAATCAAAAATTTAATCAAAAAATAGTATTTGAATTTTATATTTAATTTTAAATTCTGTATCGATTAAAAAAAAAGCCAGCCACTAGAACGCTCGTGATCACTTTTTCAATTTCTAAGCATATTTTTAAGGGTAAGTTGCTAGTCTAATAGGTAGAAAGATGAAATCGGAAGCGAATTATAAATTTTTGAAGATGTCTTTTCATTTTTACCAAAATTAGGCACGAAGTAACCGTAGAAGAAGAGGCTTGCTGTATCAATCATATTTTTAAAGGGTTTCGTCATTTTGATTGCCAAAATAAAAAATTTGTACCAAATTATTCAAATTCAAATCACATCCATAATTTTTCCTCTAATCAACCAGAAGGATTTTTTTTTTTAATTTGGTGATGTTATCAAGTTTACTAAAATTTTTCATTGCTTCAGAAATCACAAGTATAATGGTAGAATGATGAATTTTGTCAGTTTTGCTTATCATAAATTACAAATTGAAATTATTTTTAGGTAACGTAAAAAGTTAAATATTATTAGAATTATAAAAGAAAAAACTACTAAAACTATAATTACCAACAGGAAAACAATTATTAATAAAAACACATATCAATAAATTCTAATATTATCAAAAATTAAAGTTTAAAAACAATATTTGAACTACTACAGCTCTGAACAAAATCGAAAGGAATAAATCATTTTATAAATTAAATGTACACCCCTCGTTTCTAATCAGCAAAAGCCTACGTCGACAGTATGTATGGCGCTATACGTCGCCTTTTTTTTATGTATGTTTATTATATGTCTCCATTTGTGTCGTTTACTTACGGACGTTTACTATACGTCGCCATTTTTTTTTTTTTTTTGACGTCTATAGACGTTTTTATTTTTATTACTCTGATTGGTCTTTTCGACGTTTATAGATGTTTTTCTTTCTGTTACTCTCACTGGTTTTTCTTTTTTTTTCGACTTCAGTTTCACTTTGGTAGATGGCGTTTATAATTCGTGTTCGTCTCTCAGCTATCTTGATATATTAATTTATTTTAATTTAAAAAAATCCTATCAGTGGTATGATTTGAACTCGGGTACTTTTGCATACCGTCAAAGTATCATAACCATCACACCACGACTGATATATTTACGTACCTTTGAAAATTTGTATACCTTTTAATGAAAAATATTCTGCTTCATAAATACAACAGATGTACATATAATTTTATGTGTGTGTGTGTGTGTGTGTGTGTTTGTGTGCTGTGGTTTATTTGACTTAAGTTTATACGTGTTACATGCCTCAATCTATAATTTCTTTAATATCAAACTATTTAACGATAAAGTTGGAATTTTTTATTTTGCCGTTGGCGAAGTATAGATGTCACTGTCTGCTCTATTTATTACTACATACACAAGGCATTTTGTTTATCTGCTATTAAAAATTGCTGAATTAAAATAATAAAATATTTAAATGAAATCTGAAAAAATTATACTTCTTTTATCTTCGTTTACCCTATATTTCCCCAGAAAATAAAACTCAAACCTTCTGTTAAAATAGATATTTATTTATAAAAATAGATATTTACAAAAATAAAATAAATGTATAAAATTACACGTTATTATTTATTATTATAATGATGGCGCGGATTATTATTATTATTATTATTATTATTTATTATTATTATTATTATTATAGACTTTTACGCCAACCTGGCGCTCACTACTCAGTAGGACAGTACTGGGTAACATTCAACTATACCGGAATTATGCAAGGTATTAGGCTCTGTGGAAGGGTAATGTGCCAAACCAATCCGTAAAAGTACCGTAGTACATTCACGGACGGGTTTGTTACATCACTCCTTATATTGTTGTTGTTGTTGCTTGAAACGAGGTGTTATGCGTCTATTTTGGTGTACACTGGGTCGTACGGCGAGACTTTTGTGGGAGCGTAGATGTTGGCTCAATGACAGACGGCTGTGAATGCCTAGTTCGTTTTCGTGTCCTCAGAGAATAGGTAGGATTAGGGACAGAGGGAAGGGAAAGGACTGTTTGTGTTTGTGTGTGTGTTCGTGTATGTGTGTGGATGTGTCGTTCTATGTTACGTTTCTTGGTGTAAATGTGTTCTGGTTCATCAAATTGCTCATTGCGCGTTTAGATGGTACAGAGGTTGACGGACCTTGTATGTTATTGAGTTGGGGAGGATTGTGCACCAGAGCGTAACAGTGACAGTGCGGCAGTTGGGTGATCCTCCCTCTCCATCAGACGAATCTGGATCTGTATGTGTGTTAAGTATTTGTGTTTCAGTGTTAGTGTATTGTGTGTTTATGTATGTGTGTTGTGTGTCTGTAAGATGAGTGTCAGTGTGTTGTTCGCTCACTGCAGATGGCTCAGATGGAGTAGAAGCAGATCTTGTGCTTTCACATATCGCAGTCGGATTCGTATTACTGAGGAACTTCCGTACTATACGACACGTGTTTATGATCACTGCCTTTTGCATAGTGACATATGTGTATTTTGGGAGACCCAAGAGGCTCAAACTATTATGTAGTGTGTTTGGAATGACCCCGGTGGCACTAAGCACTATTGGGACAATGTGGACATGTTCCATTCGCCATTGTTGTTTTATTTCGGCTGCGAGGTCAGTGTATTTATCCAATTTAACTGCGTGTGTTTTTTGTAAGTTGTGTGTATTCGGAACCTCAATATCGATCAGTCGGTCGCAATATCGGTCTTAGTTTTTTTTATTACGAGGGTGATATCTGGTCGATTATGATTTATGGTCTTATCTGTAATAATCGACCAATCCCAGTAAAGTCTACAGGAGTCATTCTCCGTTACTACTTTTGTTGTAAGCTTGTAGTAAGGGCTTTTATCGGTTATAAGGTGGTGCTTAACCGCTAGTTTCTGGTATATAATTTTGCCAACCTGGTCGTGACGGTGTTTGTATTCGGACTGAGCGAGCTGAGTACAGGCAGCCGTGATATGTTGGATCGTTTCGGGTTTGGAATGGCATCTCCGGCATAAGATGTTATTGACGAGTCACGAAGTATGTATTTTGAGTAATTCTTTTATTATTATTATTATTTTTTTAAATTAAAATTGGGGTACTGCTGCCGGTGGATGGCACGGTCAGCAGCACCCTGCGGCATCGCCTACTAAGGGCATGCGCCGCCAAAACTCAGTAAAGACAAAAACAACACATAAAGACAGGAACACATAAATGCAATAGACAATGGACAACATACACATATTAAAATTCAACGATGAGCCCTGCCATCCCAGGGCCTAAAAAGTACGGACAGTCCTTGGTGGCGGTACGCTAAGGGCTAGCCAAAGCGTCCGGTTACCAAGGTCTGAAATCCAACGATGAATCTCCGAGGTGTAAAGGGCCTCGGAGTGGAAAATACTGACTAGAAATATCACAGGAAAAGCGAAATCTTATTACGTCACTGGGGAGCCACAGGCCGACCAGTGCCGCAATAAGTAGTTAAAACCAAAACCGCTGAAGGGCCACAACAGCAAGCCCACAGCGGCACAACAAAATAACACAGATAAGAATAAAAAGATGATGTACCACCTCGGGTGGAAAAAGCGTCAAAAGGTACATCGTTAAAACAAAACAGATTAAAACAATCTTATTAAAAAATAAAAACAACAATATCACAGATTTTAAAAAATTTTTTGCTCTGTGGCACGATTCCGCTCCCCATAGTCTCAACAAATCCGAAATGGCTTCGTCAACACCTAGGAACTCACACGTATAGGGACAGTGACATCTGATTACTGAGCAACATGTACTGTTCTGTCAGATAGCTGATTACTGGGTACATGTGCCGTTCTGTCAGATGTCGGGGTCAACCTACACGAGAGACCGGTACGATGACTAGGCCACGTTCGTCCGAGTCGAGGCTACAGAGAACGGAACAATGCCACAGAGTATCACAAAGACAACATCTGACCTGTGTTCGTATCACTTCGACGGGGCGGAAGCCGCCATATCAACGCCCACGAACGCATCCGTACGAGGGACGACGACGTCTCCTTACTGGGCGAGCTCGCTCAAGCTGTTCGGGCAGACGTCGACTCATACGTGTGGCCGATAAGAACGAGTGCGTCGGGAGCCGCATTCCTACCCATCGAAATGACAAGAACAAGGCCAGGGAAACATCACAGTAACAATTAAAAAGTACCACCGCAGGCATGAGAACCCAAGGTGGCATAACAACTATCACAAACACAGATCACAATTTTTACATAAATCATAGACGCAATATCACCTTTTCGACACATCCGAACGGTGTCGAGGACTCCGAAGATCACGCCCACTGGAGTATGCAGCACTGGCGACGCGTTGAATTCCGGTCAAGGTACCAATTAAACCAAAACAAACTGACGCAGGCATAACACTCACTCGGGGGATACAACATCGTCCCTTCCACACGACCATTCTTGTCGAAACACAGTACCAGAGCCTCGTCAGCCTGCTAGCCGAAGCAAACAGTTGCCCGCCGGGCACGAACGGGGACGTGAAGGTTGGATCTTAGCCCAGCATTATTATTATTATTATTATTATTATTATTATTATTATTATTATTATTATTATTATGATTATAGACTTTTACGCCAACCTGGCGCTCACTACTCAGTAGGACAGTACTGGGTAACATTCACCTATACCGGCATTATGCAAGGTATTAGGCTCTGTGGAAGGGTAATGTGCCAAACCAATCCGTAAAAATACCGTAGTACATTCACGGACGGGTTTGTCACATCACTCCCTATATTGCTGTTATTGCTACTTGAAACGAGGTGTTATTCGTCTATTTTGGTGTACACTGGGTCGTACGGCGAGACTTTTGTGGGCTCGTAGATGTTGGCTCAATGACAGAGGGCTGTGAAAGCCTAGTTCGTTTTCGTTATTATTATTATTATTATTATTATTATTATTATTATTATTATTATTATTATTATTATTATATAAAAGACTAACGAAAAACGCGACTGCACTTCAAAAACCCCCAGGCGGAGGAAAAAGTGTCCGTGCAGCGTACCAGGTCAGGTACTTCTAGGTCAGGTACGTAATGTCCGTCATACAGCATCCCCTTCCTGGTCTTCCCTACCTAATAAATCCCCGAACCTCGCTGCAAAACCATGGCAGTGGGAGATTCGAGGCAGGTCCAATGGATGTTCGAGGACCCGCTCTAAACGGGGCATGGGCGTTCAAAGGTGTTCATGAACTCCCGGAGAAAGTCGTCTCGTGCGACCGGAGCGTGCGGAGCGTCCCGATAATAACTGCTTTTTGCATTGACGCCGCTAACATGTTGGCGTGAGATCTACAAGCCGGAATGATGTTAAGATTGCGCACAAAGGAGTTATGCATACCCCCAGACATCCGATTATAAGTACGACCAAGCGGATAGTATAGCCCGGGTACAGTTGTCGCAGTTCATGTATTAGATCTTGATATTTAATCCTTTTTTGCTCCTCCTTTTCGACTATGTTAGTTTCCGCCGGAGCAGAGAACTCGATAACATACATAGTCTGAGATGTTAAATCTTGGAGCACAACATCAGGCTTATTGGCGTTCAATTGCCTGGTAGTTGCAACCGGCATATTCCAAAAGATCTTGCACTTTTGGTTGGCAACAAAGGGTTCTACTTCCGCAGGATCGTAGGGCAAGACTGGTGTTTTGTCAACTTCGTAATGACGACGAAGATAAAAGTAGAGCACACGCAACGCTGCATTATGGCGATAGATATAGGTGGATTTAGCATAATAAGAACAACCTGAAGTCAGGTGCATTAAGGTTTCCGGGTATGCTTTGCATGCCCGACACGAGGTACTCGAAACCCCTTTATTACCCATCACATATTTTTGGTGTGTTAAAGTGTTCCACACTCCATCTTGAGCTGCCATGATAAAGCCCTCCGTTTCCGATTTAAGTCCATTAGCTCTCAAGAAAGCCCAAGTGAGTTCGCTCGAAAGGCCAAGGTTGTCAAGATGACGGTAGAACATACCCTGGTGAACTTTGTCGCGATGTTTATTGAGCAGATGTTGTTGCTCGGCTCTCTTGATTGCCGACTTTTGGCGCGACTGTGATAGTGAAAGAATTTTATCATCACCGTCGCGATTACGCGGATCGAAGGCTAAGCCCAAGATATCGGCGGCACGTTGCGCTGCTGTGAATAAAAATGTGCCTACGCCAGCAAGCTCGTGATTATTATTATTATTATTATTTTTTTTTTTTTTTATTAAAATTGGGGTACTGCTGCCGGTGGATGGCGCGGTCAGCAGCACCCGGCGGCATCGCCAACGAAGGGCATGCGCCGCCAAACACAATATAAATAAAAACAATACGTAAAGACAGGGACACATAAATGCACTAGACAACGGACAAACATACACATATAAAATCCAACGATGAGCCCTGCCATCCCAGGGCTTAAAAAGAGCGGACAGTCCTTGGTGACGGTACGATAAGTACTAGACAAAGCGTCCGGTCACCAAGGCCTGGAAGCCATCGCTGGGACTCCCTCCGAGGTGCAAGAGGCCTCGGAGTGGAGAAACCTGACTAGACAATCACTAAGTATCACAGTAAAAATCACAGACAATACTTATTACGTCGCTGGGAGGCCACAGGCCGACCAGCGACGCAATAGGGAGTTAAAACAATACCGCTGTGGAGCCATAACAACAAGCCCACAGCGGCATAACAAAATATCACAGATAAATAAAAACAAATCGATGGTTTTCCAGAAAACTGACACAAGGCAAAAAACGTGATTTTGCAGGAAATCATTTTTAAAATTATTTGAACCAATTATTAAGTTTTTTTCATCATCTTTATTAATTTTGTAAACTTTTAATTTATTTGTGCTATTGTTATAAAATAATATATTGGAAAATGACTTTTCTTCCAGTATCATATATTTCTTTTTGCAGTTTAAGAAAATAAAAATTACTTTTTTCCCAGATGTGACATTTTTCTTTAAAATTTTTATTATGTTGCAAATTTTGATTAGGCTGTAAAAAAATATTGATCAGGAAAAACGTCACAACTAAGAATATGACACTTTTCTAGATAAATTAAATGTATCCGATACCAGTATTTTTTTAAATATGTCACTTTTCCTGAAAAAAAAAACTATGAAATTTTAATTTTATTAGACACTTTTTTAGATATGCCGTTTATCTAGAAAGAAAACGATGCTTACCCAACCAACACCAAAACACAACTGATTTATGACAGTTTTCTTGATATGTCTCAATGCGATTCGATCTCGAACCAAAACGACACTGACGTTCTCTCTTAGCCACGTTTCAAGTTACACTTATGACATTTTTCCACATAAAAATATACATATTTGGAAGTTTGTTTTTCACATAAAACGTGAAAAGCCGTTTTTGGACTTATGTCACTTTTCTCGAAAACCATCGAAATGATGTACCACCTCGGGTGTAAAAAGCCCTCAGTGGTACATCGTTAAAACATATTAAAAACAACCTTATTAAAAAACAAAAACAACAATATCACAAGTTTGACAATATTTCTTGCTCTGTGACACGATTCCGCTCCCCATAGTCTCGACAATTCCGAAATGGCTTCGTCAACACCTAGGAGCTCACACGTGTAGGGACAGTGACATCTGATTACTGAGCAACATGTACTGTTCTGTCAGATAGCTGATTACTGGGTACATGTGCCGTTCTGTCAGATGTCGGGGTCAACCTACACGGGAGACCGGTACGATGACTAGGCCACGTTCGTCCGAGTCGAGGCTACAGAGAACGGGACAATGCCACAGAGTATCACAGTATATCTGACTTATGTCCCTATGACCCCGACGGGGCAAAAGCAGTCCCAGGACGCTCAAGCTCGCATCCGTATGAGGGAAGACGACATCTCCTTACTAAGCGAGCTCGCTCAAGCTGTTCGGGCAGATGTCGACTCATACGCCTGGATGACGCGAACGAGTGCGTCGAGTACCGCATTCCTACCCGTCGAAGTCACAGGGACAAAAAATCCCGCAATAACACAGCCAATCACTTTATCACTTTTGTGTCCACTGGAGTGCACCATCCAGGGGACACTATAAGATTTAAAAACAAATAAAAAAAAAGAATCACAGCACGAAATCACAGACAAAACTACACAAATCACAATATAAAAATATCACCAATCGACTGGGCGGAACACGACTCACGACTTTGAAAATCACACACATACGGATACTAAACGCACACGAACTGTTGCCAGACATCCGGGCGAGAAGCTATTGCACAATCAGACGGTGGTGTTTCTCTCATACGGTGGATATCTCTGTCGGTCATACGACGTTCGTCCTCGTCGAAAATTTTGATCCGGCATCTTTTGTGAAAACAGTGGTACCTCGAGAAGGAAAGGTGCCGATCTTGGGTAGTCAGAGGCTAATGGAATCCGAAGATTACTGTATTGCGCATAAACTACCCCTGGAACCCTTAGCCTCCTTGACACCAATGGGGGATAATATCCCTCACGGGTGCCAAGGGCAGCTCCTATAGGTATCCTCACCACCATTATTATTTTTTTTTTTTTTTGATTAAAATTGGGGTACTGCTGCCGGTGGATGGCGCGGTCAGCAGCACCCGGCGGCATCGCCAACAGAGGGCATGCGCCGCCATAAACGGTAAAGATAAAAACATACACAAAACAGACAGGAACACATAAATGCGATAGACAAGGGACAAAACATACACATAATAAAATCCATCGATGGGCCCTGCCATCCCAGGGCTTAAAAAGAGCGGACAGTCCTTGGTGACGGTACGATAAGTACTAGACAGAGCGTCCGGTCACCAAGGCCTGGAAGCCATCGCTGGAACTCCCTCCGAGGTGCAAACGGCCCCGGAGTGGAGGAACCTGACTAGAACCACACAAAGTATCACAGAATAGTAGCACAAAAATATATCACAGACAAAACTTATTGCTTCCCTGGGAGGCCACAAGCCGACCAGTGAAGCAATAAGGAGTTAAAACAATACCGCTGTAGAGCCATAACAACAGGCCTACAGCGGCATAACAAAATATCACAGACAAAGGAAAACAAATGATGTACCACCTCGGGTGTAAAGAGCCCTCGGTGATACATCGTTAAAAAACAATAACAAAACAAAACAACAAGTATAAATAACAACAGTACTACTAAGGGTGTAAAAGGCCCTTAGTGGCATAACGAAAGACTAAAAGTACCCTGCCAGACCAGCTGGAACAGGGTATTGTTAATAAATAAATAAATTAAGACAACACACAAAATTTCTTGAACAAATAAAATTAAAATATGCTGAAATTAAAATACAATCGGGGGAGAATCAAGAGACGACTTCCTAAAATTTAGAGATGTAATGCCCCTAAAGTCTCTGAAGAAGATGCGAATTTCGGAGAAATTCAAGCATCTTTCTTTCAGAGACTGCATCGTAAGCTAAAGCTTCGGCTACATTATTGGGGAGCTGCAACCTCTGGCGCAATGGCTCAAAGGTTACACATTCCTCAACTATATGCCTCACGGTCAGCGCCGTCCCGCAGGCGGCGCACCTTGGCTGATCCTCACCGGCGAGAAGATGACGATGTGTTAACGCCGTGTGGCCCAAGCGTAAACGCGTCAGGGCCACACTCTCTCGCCGGCTCAGATTTACAGGTGCCGGAGTTCTTCTGACCTCAGGTTTCACCTGTTTGAGCTTCGCCGTGAGGTTGTTCCACTCACGTTGCCATTTCTGTTCAATCGCCGATCTAATGCACACTCTCAGATCCGCTGGGCGTATGGCAATGTCCTGTGGCTCACCGACTTCGGCTGCATGACGTGCTGCCTGGTCGGCGAGTTCATTGCCAGGTATCCCCACATGTCCGGGTATCCAGAAGAAGGTGATAGACTTCTGGCGGAGCATGTAGAGATACTTTCGGATGTTTTGCACCAGTGGATCGATGGT
Organism: Brachynemurus nebulosus; assembly: GCA_035578155.1. Classification (NCBI taxonomy): domain Eukaryota; kingdom Metazoa; phylum Arthropoda; class Insecta; order Neuroptera; family Myrmeleontidae; genus Brachynemurus; species Brachynemurus nebulosus. Next base: position 12,491,863 of record JAPWDM010000002.1, on the reverse strand, counting down.
ATGAGAGTGGCAGATCGCTTGCAACGCGCTCAACGAGTCGGAACAAATGAGGAATGCGCTATCTTCGGATGTTTGACAGAATCGCAGGGCTTGCAAAATAGCAAATAATTCTGCAGTATACACAGTGGCCTGGGGAGGAAGTGACCAAGCATGAGGGTCGTCACGAATGACGATGGCACTTCCCACACCCGTAGCTGTTTTGGAACCATCTGTGTATATGCAGAGAGAGTCAAGTTCGCTTATGATCTCATAAAAGCGGGATCGATATTCGAATGAACTGGTCTCCTCCTTGTTGAGACCAGTCAGGTCGAAACGACACCTTACGTTAGGGATCAGCCAAGGAGGTACTTCCATAGGACGTTTGGGAAGTACCTTGGCGAACTGTAAGTGCAGACTCTCTAATAACTCCTGCGTTCGAACGGCCACTGGTCGACTTATGGTGGGACGTCGACCATAGAGCCCCTGTAAACGATATCTGAATAGAGTCGGGTGATTAATATGCGTAGGTGTTGCATATATCCCCGCTGCATAATTGAGCAAGAGACGCTCACGTCTCAGTCGCAGCGGAGGAAGACCCGACTCTACGCAGAGGCTCATAGAAGGGCTCGTTCGAAATGCTCCCGTAGCCAGTCGTATGCCTGCATGGTGAACAGGATCTAGGAGTAGAAGCGCAGACGCCCGGGCGGAGGAGTAAGCAATGCTGCCGTAATCAATCCTAGTCAGAACTAGCGATTGATACAGGCGAAGCAACGACTCCCGGCCCGCACCCCACGATGCACCAGCCAAGCACTTAAGCATGTTTATTGTTCTGCGACAACTCGCAGCTAAGGCTTGGAGGTGTGGGCGCCACGTAAGTTGTTTGTCGAATATGAGTCCTAGAAACCTGACGCTATCAACGCACTGAAGGTTGGATCCTTTCAATGTGAGAACAGGATCCGGATGTGCGTTGCGCTTTCTGCAGAAGTGTACCACCGATGTCTTTTGGGGTGAAAAACGAAAACCAAGAGCTTCTGCAGAAGTCACCACTTCGTTGATGCCTTGTTGCAGCCGTTGTTGGATATCCTCAATGGAATCGGCTGCATAAAAAATTGTGAGGTCATCAACGTACAAGCAACGACGAATTGGGGCTGAAGCTGCAATATGACTGACTGCGATGGAGAACAAGGTGACACTAATGGTGGAGCCTTGAGGAACACCATTCTCCTGGGAGTGGGCCTCAGACTCAGTGTCACCTACCCGGACACGAAAAGAACGGTCAGTCAGAAAACTTTTTACGAACTGAGGGAGGTTACCTCTTAAACCCCAGTCGTGCAGCTTCTTGAGAATGCCATACCTCCAGGTCATATCATAAGCTTTCTCCAAATCGAAGAACACAGCCACAAGGTGTTTTCGTTGGAGAAAGGCGTCTTGAATGGCATTCTCGAGGCGAACAAGATGGTCCGTGGTCGAATGGTATCGGCGGAACCCACATTGATGTTTAGGAATGAGGTTGTGGGATTCCAGCCACCAGACGAGACGGTTGTTCACCATTTTTTCCAATACCTTGCTGAAACAGCAAGTCAAGGATATTGGACGGTAGCTGGATAGTTGCGATGAATCTTTACCCTCTTTTAGCAGCGGAATGATGGTAGCTTCTCGCCACTGCGGAGGGTAAACGCCTTGCCTAAAAATTTCGTTATACAGATCCAGTAACCTACACTTACCAGGATAAGGCAGGTTCCGGATCATGGCGTAGGGGATCTCATCAGGTCCAGGGGAGGTGTCCCCAGATCCCCGAAGCGCCTCCAGTAATTCTTGCATAGAAAACGGTTCGTTATACTGGAGGGATTCATCCGAGAAAAAATCAAGATCATTTTGTTCGTGTTCGATCTTGATCCGCAGGAAGTCCGGGTCATAGTTCTGGGAGCCACTGACGCGCTCGAAGTGCTTAGCTAAGCAATTAGCTATTTCTGCGCGTTCAGTGATGTTCCGACCGCCGACGACGAGAAGGGAGGGCATTGGTGAACAGGAGGATTTCCCTGTAATGGCCCTCACTCTTCTCCATACCTCTGAGGTTGTTGTTGAGGTATTAATGGCCGAAACATATTGCTCCCATGATAGCCTTTTCTGTTCTTTAATTGTGCGTTTACAGCGTGCTTGCGCACGCTTGTAGGCTATCACATTTTCCTGCGTGGGGCGACGTCTGAGTTCGTGGTACGCCCGCTTTTTCTCGACAACTGCTACTCTCACGACTTCATTCCACCATGGTAAGCGACGTTTAGGTGGAATGTTGGACGACATAGGTATACTCTTATGTGCTGCTTCAATGACACTGGAGGACATTTGCTCCACATCATCTTCTACGTCTCCAGTCAGCTCGGGTGTACGGAATGAATCAACGTACATATCCCAGTCAGCTTGACGGAGACGCCATCTCGGCGAAGACGATTGTGGAGTCATCGGCATGGTACTATTCAATATAATGGGAATATGGTCACTACCGTATGAATCAGACGCCAGCGTCCATTCATAACGGTGTGCCATGACCGGTGAGCCAAGTGATAAGTCGATAGCCGACAGCTCACCGGTTCTTGCGTTAATGAAAGTACCTTGACCGGTATTCAACAGGACCGCTTCAGACTCATCTAGAAACCGTTCTATGAGTCTTCCACGGGCGTCTCTTGTGCTACAGCCCCACATGGGGCTGTGAGCATTAAAATCTCCTAGTAACAAAAATGGGCGTGGTAACTGTAATGTAAGCTCGGTCAAATCTTCGACGTTCCAGTCGAAATCTGGTAGGTAGACCGAGCATACTGTGAACTGGGGCGGTTTTAAAAATTGTACTGCAATAGCTTGTAGGGGGGTGTTTAACGGGTGGTCCCGGAAAGGAACGCCATCTTTAATGATGATGGCAACACCCCCCCTCGCCCTGATGTCTGGCTGTACGTCGTGCCGGCGGATTTTATGGTATTTGATGGTAAATTGTTCCGCCGGTCGTAAATGTGTTTCTTGGAGGCACACGCACATAGGCGTGTGCTCAGCCAGAAGCATCTGCAATTCACAGTAATGGTGCTTAACACCATTACAGTTCCACTGTACGATAGCCATTTTTGTTACTACTTAGGGTTGCTCCAGGAAGTGTGGCTACTTCCTGGGTTTTCCCTTTGGCCAGCCTTTTTTTCTTTTCACTACTTGAACCTCGGCATCGGAGTTATCAGACTCCGTGGCCGAGGTGTTTGTATATGCGTCGGACGTTGGGCGTTTAATACCCGAACGTACCGACGCTGTGGCACTTTCCGAGTCACTCATGGGTGTTACGATAGAGCGACTCGGGAGGGGGGCGACCGGGCGTGTTGGCGTGCCCGGTCGAGACGACTCCGTTGATGTTTGTTGCGGAGTCGCCAAGGGTTTCGGAGGCGGAAGGAATTCCGACTCCGATTTAGTGGTGACAGGACCCTTTTTGGGGGACCTTGAATTGGTCACCTCTTTTTCCCCCTCACTACTTCGTCTTCGCCCAGGCGTGGTCTTCTTTGGTGAAGACTTCTTCCTGGGGGAAGTTACCACGTTTTTGACAATAGGTCCCTGAGGGGTCGGTGTTATAACCCTCCTCGTCTCAGAGACCTTGGCTGGCGCGACAGCGGTTGTGCTTGGTGTAGACGTAGCTACACGTAACGAGCGCAATAGGCTTTGTTGCATGCTCTCCATAGTAGCTTGCATTCGTTTCATGCTTTCTTGAAGATCAGTAATTTCTTTATTTCTCTCAACCGCTGCAGGGGCGGGGGCTGCAACAGTGCGTGCGTAACCATCCAAGGCTGAATGACGGGGCATACTGCCCAGAAGTTTCCGACGGGCCTCTGGATAAGATAACTTTTCCAGAGCTCTCAGCTCTTGAATGGCCGATTCTTGTTTGAAAATGGGGCAATTTCTAGATTTTGCAGAATGATTGCCACCACAGTTGATACATTTCATCGGCTCGCCGCACGGTCGTCCTTCGTGTATCGGTTTGCCGCACACGCATATCTGTTGCTCGACGTTACATTTCTGGGATACATGTCCGTACCTTTGGCAGTTGTAGCACCTCATAGGCGCCGGAATGTACGGACGTACGTCGATTTTATTGAAGAGACCCACTACCACCTCCTTTGGGAGGGTGGTCTTATTAAATGTCAAAAGTATAAGGGGCGAGTTTGGATATTTGCCCCTATTATATTTGAGTCTCCTCGCCTCAATAACCCCCTGTGAAGACATCTCCGACACTATCTCATCAGGAGTGCAGTATGCCAATGATGGATGCATGATGACACCTCTGGAATAATTTAATACCCCGTGTGGTGCCACCTCTACAGCATACTGACCTAGATTTTTCAACTGTTTGATCATTTCTGATTGTGCCGGTGAGTATGCCTCCACGAGCAACCCTTTGCCCGATAGTTTGGCATCCTTTACCTGCCCAATATTTTCACGTACTAGCTTTGCTAACAAGAACGGACTTATCTTGCTAAAGTCCGCTTCTGTAGGCTTCACGACTAAAAATCTCATATAATTAAAACCTTCCGTTCTTGGGGTGTCTAAAGGAATTAGACGCCCACGATTTTTACCTTTTGTTTTCTTTGAAGGAGGACGGTTACCCCCTGTAGCGATCTTAGTAACATCACCGGCTTGCGGTGGTGTTACTGAAGTTGATGGAGTAGCTGGGGCACTGGAAGTAGCCCCGCTCTCACTGCTCACACCAGTTGACGGCGGTGGAGCTTGGTTCGCGTCCGTGTTTTTGGGCCCGGACTCGCCCGTATTTAAAATATTTTTATCTCCCATACGCATAAATACAAAAAAACCCCCACCCCGCTCCCCACCCTCCACGGAGCCTCATAAGGGACGTGGGACTCCCACGCCAGGGATACGGGAATGAGGGGCCCTAGGGACGAAGCCCATTGCCCCAGTGACACGCACGACCCCGGGGCGCTCGAATTTACTGCGGCCGGTGCATAACCGCAGCCACGGTCTATGCCTGAAGCCAGGGCCGAAGTGACGTGTTGTTCCGCCGTACTCGCAAGTAACGGCTTCCCTCAGTCACCAGGATCCCCTTTTCCAGGCAACGCCGCTAAGCCACACACGAGCTAGTGTGGGTCCCGAAGATGACTTTAAGTTGGGACAACATTGAAAAAACGAAAACAAAACAAAACCAAAAACAAAAAAAAAGAAACAAAAGATAAAAGAAAATCTGAAACAAAAAGAAATAAAAATAACGAAAACAAAAAAAACAGTAAAAACGAAAAGAAATAAAAACGAAGGTTAAAAAAAAAGAACGATCGAGGATTTCTCCTCTAGATCCGGCATCTTTTGTGAAAACGGTGGTACCTCGAGAAGGAACGGTGCCGATCTTGGGTAGTCAGAGGCTAATGGAATCCGAAGATTACTGTATTGCGCATAAACTACCCCTGGAACCCTTAGCCTCCTTGACACCAATGGGGGATAAATATCCCTCACGGGTGCCAAGGGCAGCTGCTATAGGTGTCCTCACCACCACCATTATTATTATTATTATTATTTTTTTTTTTTTTGATTAAAATTGGGGTACTGCTGCCGGTAGATGGCGCGGTCAGCAGCACCCGGCGGCATCGCCATCGGAGGGCAATTATTTTTTTTTTTTTTTTTTTTTTTTTTTAATAAAATTGGGGTACTGCTGCCGGTGGATGGCGCGGTCAGCAGCACCCGGCGGCATCGCCATCGAAGGGCATGCGCCGCCATACACGGTAAAAATAAAACACACAAAACAGACAGGAACACATAAATGCATTAGACAACGGACAAACATACACATGATAAAATTCACCGATGAGCCCTGCCATCCCAGGCCTTCATAACGAGCGGACAGTCCTTGGTGGCGGTACGCTAAGTACTAGCCAGAACGTCCGGTCACCAAGGACTGAAAACCAACGATGAAACTCCGAGGTGTAAAGGGCCTCGGAGTGGAGAAATCTGAGTAAAAATATCACAATAAAACAACATCACAATAATATCACCAGAAAATAAGAGGAAAATCTTATTACGTCACTAGGAAGCCACAGGCCGACCAGTGCCGCAATAAGTAGTTAAAAACAAAACCGCTGAGGGGTCACAACGGCAAGCCCACAGCGGCACAATGAAATATCACAGATAAGAATAAAAAAAAATGATGTACCACCTCGGGTGGAAAAGGCCCTCGGTGGTACATCGTTAAAACAAAACGGATTAAACACAATCTTATTAAAAAATAAAAACAACAATATCACAGATTTCAAAAATTTCTTGCTCTGTGGCACGATTCCGCTCCCCATAGTCTCAACAATTCCGAAATGGCTTCGTCAACACCTAGGAACTCACACGTGTAGGGACAGTGACATCTGATTACTGAGCAACATGTACTGTTCTGTCAGATAACTGATTACTGGGTACATGTGCCGTTCTGTCAGATGTCGGGGTCAACCTACACGGGAGACCGGTACGATGACTAGGCCACGTTCGTCCGAGTCGAGGCTACAGAGAACGGGACAATGCCACAGAGTATCACAAAGTCAATATCTGACCTGTGTTCGTATCACTTCGACGGGGCGGAAGCCGCCGTATCAACGCCCACGAACGCATCCTTACGAGGGACGACGACGTCTCCTTACTGGGCGAGCTCGCTCAAGCTGTTCGGGCAGACGTCGACTCGTACGTGTGGCCGATGAGAACGAGTGCGTCGGGAGCCGCATTCCTACCCATCGAAATGACAAGAACAAGGCCAGGGAAATATCACAGGAATATTTGAAAAATACCACCGCAGGCATGAAAACCCAGGGTGGCATAACAAGGATCACAGATTCGTCACAGCTTGGTTAAAACAAAATCACAGATAAAATATCACTTTTCGACGCGTCTGACGCGATTCACGAGACTGGTAGACATGCCCATACCAGCTACTACATTCACTTTCGTCAGTCAGTTGAGCAGCGTCAGCCCCAATTCCCAACTACGCACAATCTAGACTATCGGTGAAGTTTCGCTTAATACGAGAATGCCACACTGTCGATCCTACGACATTCATCCTTGTCGAAAATTTTGATCCGGCATCTTTTGTGAAAACAGTGGTACCTCGAGAAGGAAAGGTGCCGATCTTGGGTAGTCAGAGGCTAATGGAATCCGAAGATTACTGTATTACGCATAAACTACCCCTGGAACCCTTAACCTCCTTGACACCAATGGGGGATAAATATCCCTCACGGGTGCCAAGGGCAGCTGCTATAGGTGTCCTCACCACCTGGGCAATTATTATTATTATTATTATTATTATTATTATTATTATTATTATTATTATTATTATTATTATTATTATTATTATTATTATTATTATTATTATTATTATTATTATTATTATTATTATTATTATTATTATTATTATAACATCTATATAAAGAAACAACATTTTCTAAGACACAGCATCCAGTACATCATATCAAGTCCTCAGAAGAAATCCAAGTATTGGCACTATTTGGGAAGTCGAGCCACTTCACGTATACTCTATTTTTTGTCTTTTTCAATACCTTCTCTACTAAATACACGTGTGGATACCTCGCCTTTTGTAATTCTTCTTCGTAAAATCCTCCCCGAATAAAATTACCGTGATAATCTTCCAACAGGTATGTAACTGGATTGGTTAGTTGTACCTTAATTATTTTAAAAAGTTCAGTCGTCCATGATGGTAGATATCCTTTGTCAAATTGTGATTTTTACTTGCTGATACGAACAATATCACCTCGTCTTCCTCCTCTTCCTTCATCGGTAAAGTATGGTAGTTTGCAGTTTGTTTTTCCAATTTTTTCTTTTTAATTTTAGGAGTAAACATATCTAGTACTTGCATTTGTTCTCCTTCTTCTTCTTCTTCTCCTTCTTTTTTTGTTTCCATTTTAATAGGACGTATTTTTTTTTATTACTTAACTTGTTTGCTATTTCTTTAAGCGGGATAGTTACCGGTTCTAGCGTACTTTGTAACAACATATTTGATTCCAACCTTCCAGACCGTAAGGCATTAAATTTTTTTCGTATATTACTTGCAGCCTTTATAATGTTCTTTTTAACAATCTCCTTTTTCTTATCCATTTCGACGACTGTTTTATGCATCAATCTCTTAAGAACTGAAGCTTTATCGTATACATCCACTATATTTATACATAGACCTTACAACAGGGGGGATGAAAGTAGTTAAAAAGCAGTTTGGAGCAGTTAACCGACCAGTTCAAAGCGGTATGAATCAGTTAACCGACCAGTTCAAAGCGGTATGAATCATCGAATATTATCAATGAATTTGGTAATACATCTCTTGGTGGTATGACGTCATCGTTATTGGAATATGTAAAATACTCCAAACCTTAAACTGTTTCAGCAATGTCTTTTAAATATTGATATTTCGGCTGATGTAATGATTTAGAATAGATGTATATATTTTCAAATGCAACTCCGTTGGGATCTTGAATAAGCGAAATAAGCAACGAAGTTTTACAGCATCCACTTGGTCCACAGATGATTGCTCTAATACTCCCCGGCAACAATGGGCCATTTTTCTTGGAATTGTTATTATCCGATGCAAATTCAAAATTGGCTACTGACAGTGTTTCCCGTTGTTTGATAAACAAAGACATCACATTGATGTTGACAGAGTCGGTCTATTACTCTTACTAATAAGCTAAGTAGAATTTTATTCTATTTATAAATAATAGCCATACCCATAAATAGATTAACATATGTTTTCTGTTTTCAGTTCACCTTAAAATGTCTGTGCGAAAACAACAACCGCTCAGTTGTAAGCAGACAAGCAATGTGAGAGCATCTGGTCGTGGACTGATCAACACTGTAATAAATAAATTACCATAACCAATGTTAACCAACAAAACGTGGGAACGAGTTAAACCAGCGGACGCAAATTTTGACGAACGTGTCGCTGCCTGGACTGTGACGAATGCTATGAAATCAAAGGTAAAAATGGGGATGGGACTTTCAAAGAAGCAGAAGAAGAATATTAAAAAAGGAAAAAAGGTGATATTTGGTGTTGGTGTTCGCGATATACGAAGTATACTGAAGAAAAACAAACCAAAAACTACTAAAGATACGATCAAATAAGCCTTGAAAGCTGCTAGAAAAATTTTCCAGAAAAAGAATAAAAAGCAGCTTACATCACCAAGAATTATTCCGATCCCTAAGACTGGTGGAATATTGCCATTCCTAGTTCCACTTTTTGCCGGTTATCTGCGGTTGGATCACTTGCTGGTGGCGCTGCTGGTGTTGCGAAAGCAATAAATACCTATAAAACAGCGAAGAAACAATTGGAAGAAAGCGAGAGACATAACAAAATGATAGAGGCAATCGCTCTCGAATCGAAAAAATCTGGCACCGGATTATACCTAAAACCATACAGAAAAGGATTGGGACTTTTCATCGATTCAAAAAACCACTAAGTAAGCTACCTGATAGACCATTAACTGATCGCGACATCTATCAGTTTGGAGAGAGGCATTTACCAAATTTCCGTGGTGTATTCATGAGAGACGAATTACCGAAACGACCGTGGCGAAAGGAGTGTGGTGTCGTTAATCTGGATAGTTCATCTGGACCTGGAAGTCATTGGGTAGCATACATGAAAGACAACAATAATGTGGAATACTTCGATAGTTTTGGAAATTTACCACCACCTGTTGAAGTTGCAAGATATCTATGTGGAAACAATATTAGATATAATTATAATATTTATCAAAATTATAATGATTTTAATTGTGGCCATATAATAAAAATCTTTTCATGTAAATAAATATGATTGTAAAATATTACATTGTTTCATTTATGTATTAGACACCATGTCACTCACATTAACTCTAAGTGGAGACACTTCAATATTAAGTGCTGAGTATTTTCCACCAATCGAATTAAAGTGTGACTACGTTTGCGGACTTATTAATTTCGAGACGTACAATTTTGTGCCGAATATCGACGAAACAAATAATCTATTATATTTCATTTTGGTACTGATGAGAACGATCCTAACCATGCACCACACTGCATCGAGATACCCGTCGGAAATTACGATTTAGGGGACTTGGAAGTTTATATAGACAACATGTTAACACCAAGTGGAGCTGATACTAATGCACAACTTATATTACACGCTAATAACAATACGTTGAAAAGTTCGATAAAATATACGGAAACAATACATTTTGATAAAGAGCGAACAGTTGGTTCATTGTTGGGTTTTAATAAACGAAAACTTGAAGCACTTCATACTCATTATTCAGATAAGCCGACGAATATTATGAAAGTTAACCTGGTGCAAGTTGAGACGAATATTACGACAAACAGCTATTTGAACAATGTTCAAGCACGTAAAATTTATTCATTTTCTATCCAAGTTGAGGCTGGGTATAAAATAAGTGAGACACCAAGCACCATCATCTATATGCCAATGAACGTGTAGCGAATAACATCTCTAGTACTATGAATTGTTGATCAAGACGGGAATCTTGTTAATTTTCGAGGTGGGACTGTCACGGATGTGACAATTTTGTTTGCGCGTAGAGTACATAAAGTATAATATTTTATTGACAATTTTGATCTTGTGTGATATCGATTCGTATTGATTAAAAATATTCGATATTGTAAAGGTAATTTACTTAAACGTTTAAATAGTTAGTTTAGTATATCTTTGAACAAAAAATTAAATTACAAATTTCGATTTTTAATATACTTATTAGAAAATAAAATTATAAACTAGGCTCTGCTTTTGCATGTGTAATAATTTGAACCGGGCGTATTAATACAGTCGTGTTACTGTATGGGAGCAATGTGTAGAAACAGTCTCATGTACACACACTTGTGTTTTTTTGTTCAAGTAGATAAAGACGCTTTCGTCATTCGCTCTGTACAATACTTTTATTATTGTATTAGAACAAGGATGACGCAATCTCATATTTTTTTCTTTTATTTTTGAAACATAATTTTATTTTTAAACTCTAAACAAATAATATAACGATATGTATTTTACAAAAATTCTGTGTAATTTTCATTAACAAATAATTTTATAATGTGGCGTATCCGTTTTATGATTCGGAAGCACAAGATGGCGTGTTTGGGTAATAATTTAAAAATTTCTCTTATTATTTTAATATAAATAACCAGCGAAGTGGCCGAGCGTGCTTAAACACTAACTGGCACTTGCGACTGGTAGGTCGAGGGTTCGAATCCGACGACCGGCTATGCTCGTGAAGGTTTTCTGCAGTTTCCCTTCACAAATCCAGATGAATATCGGCATAGTTCCTTAAGAAGACGGCTGCAGACGCATACCCACCAAATCCTAGTTCTCACCCCACTTTCCCTCTCCCCCACCCACATCATAAATGTATGTATAATGTAATGAATATAATGTAATGAATAAATAAAAATATACAAATAATGATGTGGGTGGCGTCTGTTATGGACCAGATTGTCCGAAGGACGGACGTTAAACGCATTATTATTATTATTTTAATATAAATATTTTATAGGATTGGTTCCATTATACCAATCCTATTCTTAAGCATTGAAACACTATCGTTTCAAATTTATATAATATCGTCTTTTTCTCAGTTAAATATAATTGATCATTTCTGTTGAGAAATCATTACGATATTTAGATTTAGTATTGTAATATTATGTAAAATTCTATTTTTATTGTAACAAAATTTATTTATTATTAATATAAAATTTCTCCTTAAGAAAAATTATTATGTAACTTATTCGCCATTTTGAATATTTTGAATATCTCGTTAGCACGTTTTAAATTTTGAAATATTATGTAAGATTTTTACCATAGGCGTGTTTCAATATAAATTCATATTCTTTTAGCCCCTTTTTTAAAATGTTGTTTAAAAAAAAAACATGTGCTTTACTTGTTAACTAGTGTAACTTATTTATAAAAAAAAACTTATTTACTATTAAATAAAATTAGTTTTTAAATTTAATTTCTAAAATTATTATTTACGATTTCCTACATACCATATTTACATAAAAATAACCAGTTCATTTCTTAGAATTTGGGGCGTTCGATAAAAAAAACCTTTTTACATTCTCAAACCTTTTTTTAATTCTTTTACGTCCTTATGTACATACTGTTTTGGGCCCAGCAGTTGATTTTGGCCCAAGATTTGATTTTATTACCATACAAAAGTTATCTATACATAGAGGGACAACTTCTGAAGAGCGATGGAACTGTATCGACTACAGCGGAATTAAGTAACAATTCAATGGCGTACTTGTTTGAAGAAATGCGATATGAACTAAATGATGTGGAAATTGACCAATGTAGATACGTGGGCCCAACAACTACACTGATGAATTATCTATTGTTAAATAAAAATCAGAGTCAACAACTTTACAACGCTGGATGGTGTTCTGATGAAAATATCAAAGTGTCTGACAAAGGTTACTTTAATTTCTGTCTACCGCTGAATCGAGTGTTTGGCTTCGCTAACCATTATAAGAAGGTTATTATCAACGCAAAACATCAACTGATTCTGGTTCGCGCACGCACGGATTATGATGCAGTTATATCAGCGACTGATGACGTCATATTTGGTATACAAAAAATTCAATGGATGGTTCCACATGTGACAGTAGCTGATGAGGTGAAACTAAAGTTGATGAAATATGTTGAAAATAGTCAAGATATACCCGTGGCTTTTCGTATGTGGGATATGCACATTCATCCTACGATTCCAACAACGAAACACAACATTTGGACGGTGAAAACAACGTCACAAGTGGAGAAACCACGTTATGTAATATTTGCATTACAAACAGATCGACGTAATAAGAAAGAAAAAAATCCAGCTATTTTCGATCATTGTGAACTGTTTGATATCAAAGTGTATTTAAATTCGGAAAAATATCCATATATGGATCTGAATTTGGACTTTACTAATGATAAGTACGCGTTGGCATATCATATGTATTCAAAATTTCAAGAAGCCTACTACAACTACAATCGGAAACAGTATAAAGATATTGCTCCTATCATTTTCATTGACTGTTCTCATCAGAGCGAGACTTTAAAAATTGGAGCTGTTGACATAAGAATCGAGTTTAAAACATCGAAAGAAGTATCGGCTAATACATCAGCGTTCTGTCTTTTGCTACATGATCGTGTAATTCAGTACAATCCATTTAATCCAGTCAAGAAAAGTTGAGAATGGAAAGTGGTCCCAAGTGAGTGAAATTTTGCATATAGGTATGTTCCGATATTAGAGAACATCCTTCAAAATTTCATTCATAGGCCAACCCGGGAAATGTTGGAAAATGCCAAAAATTTTCGTTTTTCGTAAATAACTCGAGAAATAATGTACATATCAAAAAAAGTTTCAAACAAAAATTGTACAGTACAAAATTCTTTATAAAAAAGGTTGTTATCATTTTCTTTGTATTTACAATCAAGGAAAAGTTATGACCGATTAAAAATTCGCAAACCACCAAATATAACTGAATCAACATGCTTGAATACATATGTATTTTAAAATACATAGTTAAATTTAAATAATTTTAATAGGAATCATTGACAGTTACTGTGGTTACAGGCTTAAGTTTAAATTGAACGGACTGATATGAGTAAAGTTCGGCCATCGATATTTGAACTGAGGTTTCAAGTGTGGTAATAATTACTAGTATTGTTCGTATAAAATTTACACAATTTTTAAACACAATTGAACTGGACACAGGGCAGTCTTGATTGCACACAATAAAATAATTTTTTTTATGTTTATAACCAGTAATAACACCCTATCTAAAAGTCAGTCCAAATATCTATGGTCGAACTTTACAGAACTACCCAGATAAAAGGTAAATATTATTTTAAGGGCTTTTTAATGTATGTTACAACAGAAAATGTGTTAACTCCAACTAATGTAGTCAATGAAGCATCAAAATGATCAAAATCTCGAAATTCTCTATAATAGCTCCGATTTGTATGAAATTTTTTTTAAATTGTATGTTTCAATGTATTATTTAAGATCATAAACATTGTAAATGGCGGACTTAAGTCCCGTAGGATCCTGGGGTCAAAAAGGCCCAAAATAAACGGCTAGACGGATCTTGATCAAATTTTACTCAAATACTATTAAGGTCCCAGAAAAAATGAACATTGAATTTATCCTCCCGGATCCTGGGGTCCAAAAAAGGATCCAAAGTAAATTGTGAGAAATTATCTTTAAATGTTTAAATACATTAGGATTACGGAGAAAAAGAACGTGAAATTCAAATTGTGCCTCAGGGTCCTAGTGACCCAAAAAATTTCCACAATAAACGGTTAGACGGATCTTGGCCAAATTTTGTCCGAATCGTATTGTGATTGGGAACAAGATAAATGGAAGGTCAAAATTGTCTTCCACGGCCCAAAAAGGATACAAAATAAACGACTACATAAATTTGAAATTTGACAGAATTTGACAAATAGAAATCCCGAAAAAAAAAATAACGTAAGCTTGAATTTATTTGTCAGAATCCGTAGACCCCAAAAAAGGTTCAAAACTGAAGTGTACATAAAATTATCAATATGGGTATCTACGGAAAGGTCTCAAGGTGTGGAAATTAAATACACCATTGTAGCTACTTTAAAGTCGTTTTGAAAGTGATACGAAGCACCATAAAATTTTATCCAAATTATTTTAATTTCCAATGAAACCTATAGGGTCGTCTATGTTTTTTTCTATTGACGGATGGTTGTCACAATTATTGCCACAGCAGACAATACATGCAGCTGAACAATGTAAACCGCTCTTCCTACAGCCACATGCAGCACCACATCCAGTTTTGCAACAACAAAAAATAATTTTCATAAGATTATTTGGTGCTGGTGGCTCAGTCATTTTAATTGGAATGAGAAATTTTTCTCGCTTCCAATCCCATTGTTCAGGCGGTAGTAGATTATTTCTCCATAGCTGGATTTTCATCTAAACATAAATATATTTAACAATACAAGTAAGTGTCTTTATCTCTACCAAAAAATTATTTTTCTTCTAATTGCGGAAAAACGATAGATCGAAAACAGTTAAAATTTTTACGGGTTATTTCTTATTCAATAGGCAATAAAATGCTATAGTAATCAAAACAATACGGCAAGTCGTTTTCCAAAAATTTTCACCAAAATGTAAATATTTCATACAGATAAGTGCTTTTATGGTCAAAATACCCCTGTCGCAGCATCTGCATAACATAGCGAATTTCCAAATCTTGGGCACTGGCGGATCTCATCTAAGACCTGTACCTATTTAAAATAGTTTAGCTTTCTAAGAGTAAAAGAATTTTTAAAATCGGCTGGGTAATTAGTTTTGGTATTTTTGGGGACCCAAGAACCCGAACGGATTTTGTGCAGCATAGTTGTATCCATCTAAAATAATTTAGTTCTCTAGCAGTGAGAAATTTTTTAGCATCGGTTCGATAGCTTATTACTGGCGTTTTCGGATCTGCAAGATCCCGGTGGACCTCATTAAAAAATCAGCTCGACCGTATATTCTAGGCGGACTTTATGTAATATATATATATATATATATATATATATATATATATATATATATATATATATATATATATATATATATATATATATATTCAAAACCCATTGTGTAGCATTCTACGCCGTATTTGCATCCGCAGGACAGTTGTGGATCTCAGATAACACAACCTGTACCTATCTAAAATAGTTTACCTCGGTAATAGTAAAAAAATTTTCAAAATCGGTCAGTTATTTTCTTTTGACACTTTTAGGTCCCACTGACACTATCGGACCTTACATAACGTAATCTATATTTATCTGAAATAGTTTAGCTCCCCAACAGTGAAAAAATTTTCAAAATCGGTCAGTTAGTTTATTTTTGACACTTTTGGGTCCTATGGACCCTGACGGACCTTACATAATGTAATCTATATCTATCTAAAATAGTTTAGCTCTGTAACAGTGAAAAAATTTTCAAAATCGGTCGGTTAGTTTATTTTTAACACTTTTGGGTCCCATGGACCCTGGCGGACCCTAAATAACGTAATGTATATCTATCTAAAATAGCTTAGCTCCCCAACAGTGAAAAAATTTTCAAAATCGGTCGGTTAGTTTATTTTTGACACTTTTGGATCCCATGGACCCTGGCAGACCTTACATAACGTAATCTATATTTATCTAAAATAGTTTAGCTCTGTAACAGTGAAAAAATTTTCAAAATCGATCAGTTAGTTTAATTTGACACTTTTGGGTTCTATGGACCCTGGCGGACCTTACATAACGTAATCTATATTTATCTAAAATAGTTTAGCTCTGTAACAGTGAAAAAATGTTCAAAATCGGTCAGTTAGTTTATTTTTGACACTTCCTGATCCTATGGACCCTGGCAGACCTTACATAACGGAATCTATATTTATCTAAAACAGTTTAGCTCTGTAACAGTGAAAAAATTTTCAAAATCGATCAGGCAGTTTATTTTTGACACTTTTGGGTCCTATGGACCCAGGCGGACCTTACATAACGTAATCGATATTTAACTAAAATAGTTTAGCTCAGTAACAGTGAAAAAATTTTCAAAATCGGTCAGTTAGTTTATTTTTGACACTTTTGGGTCCTGTGGACCCTGGCGGACCATACATAATGTATTCTAAATCTATATAAAATAGTTTAGCTCTGTAACAGTGAAGAAATTTTTAAAATTGTTCGTTTATTTTATTTTTTACAATTATGGGATCAGTAAATCCTGGCGAAACTCATACAACTCTAGTACTCTAACAGTAAGAAAAGGGTTCTAAGGATCTCATATAACTTATGGCAGTCCGTAAGCTTCTTACGGACATCATTTAATTAATTAATTCAAATACTTTAACTTACTAACTGTGAAAAAATTTTTAAAATCGATTGGTCAATTAATTTCTGGCCTTTTTAGGTCCCGAAAACCTTGACCTCACATAAAATACCTTAAATCCATTCGAAATGGTTTAATTTTTTAACATTATTAATTATTAGTGAAAAAATTTTCAAAATCGATTCAAAATATTTTTCCGTGCATACATATGTACATTGTACATATTATGTTGTTTTGTTTCATATTTAATAATATTATATCATAACATAATCTTCAATTTCTTGTTTACTTAAAAATTCAATAAAGAAAAAAATTCTTCATTACATTAGCTTAGAAAATCTGTTTAATTTTCATTTTTCAACTTGAGATTGTACAGGTGTACCTCAACTTACACACATTGCACGCTTACACTAACAAATCATTAATCAGTAGTTACAGTACTACAGAGTTCGTTCGATCTTGAGTACATTCGTGTGGTTTGCCAATAAATTAAGTATGTAAGTGTCTATAAGTTTTGGTATGTCCATATACATAACCCCTCCAAATTCCACTTGCATTTCACGTTCATAGAACCATGCTAATTATAATGCAATAAATGAGAAACAAAACTCTATACATGTATGTGTGTTATAACACATGTATGTGAATAGACTTCACTTGTTCTCACAAAATTCTTTAATAAAAAAGTGAAATATTTTTATACTTCATAAAGAACTGAGATCTAAATATAAATTACTTATTAGACTAACAAAGAAAGAAAACTAATATAAAAGTGAAAATTTACATTTTCTCGAAAAATACTTAAAATAGAAAGAAAATTATAAGAATATTTTCTTCATAATTTTTTTTTCCTTTTCAACGATGTAAAAATCGAACTGTCTTATGATAGGATCGAATGATAAAAAATGGCCAGAAAACCTACTTCTGGGCATCCGACGTGTCTGGCTAACGAACTTAGCCGAGCCAATTCAGAATCCAGTCCGCACACAAAATTTCATAAGCATTAGACGTTTCATTCGAGAGTTATCGGGCCGACACACACATATATATATATATATATATATATATATATATATATATATATATATATATATATATATATAAATTTTAGTGAATATCATTTTCGTATTCTAGGGACCCCAAAACACATTTCTGTTATGATCCGGGGCTTAGGTCCCGTCATGACACCTGCTGTAATAGCGTATTTCCAGTTTCACTTTTGGAAATTCGCTAAAAAAAATTTAGCTGCCGTTTGTAAAAAACTTTAACGGAGAAAATTTTTGAAACTTTTATATATTATTAGCTACTAAATGGGTAATATATTGCCGTGGTAGCCAGAAATACGAACGCTTTAATTTTTCTGCAATATTCATTTTCGTTATTAAAAACAGAACCATGAATTTTACAAAATTTAACAATTTTTATAATTTACCACTCATTTTTCCATATGTAAAATTCGAGAATTATTTTGAATTTTTCTTCTATATTAGAATAATAATTAAATCAAATAATGGACTTTGTTTCAAGGTGCTAAGTCTTGTCACTTTTGAAGCATTAATGTTTCATTTTGGATAAAGATTTTTTTTACTGAGATGCTTTGTTGAGTAAGTAACTATGTGTATTATATTTTGCTACTCAAATACCATTTTTTTGAAATCAAAAATTTTCATTTTTAAATTTAGGGCCTAAAACCGTTTAAGCGCCATTTTTAATGTTTATGATTTTCAATAATACCACAAAAGGAGCAATTAAAAAAAATCATTAAAATTTGATCTGTTATAGAGAATTTAGAGGTGAAAAGCTTTATTGACTACACTAAACAGCGTTATTGTTTTGAAATTCTAAGTGGGTAGTTAAAATTTTATTGAGACCCTTGCCTAAAGAATATTTGTCACATATTGGATGTTGTTATTGGATAGTTGCTTCTGTGCTATAAATTGATATTTTTGAAAAAATTTATTGTTAAAATTATTTCCTTATAATGGAGCATATTCAAGTGTGTACTATTTGTGAAAAATCGCTGGGAATGGCGTTCTTATTTTTCTTGTTACTATAAACGGATCAACTAGAGTAGATCTTCTGATTACGGACACCTCTCTTAACCGGACCCTTTCTATAGCCGGACAAATTTTTTTTGACTGTGGCATGCAATACTAAAACCAATGCATTCACTACTCTGTTAAGCGGACCCTCTGTTAATCGGATGCGGACACAATATTTTTTGACGGAGACATATTGTTTAGCACATTATTACCTCCATTAACTGGACGCGAGTACGTCAAGTGTGTATGTACCTCTATGTAAGTTAGAAATATTTGTTCATGATTTAACTTGTTAACAATGATTTTAATATGACGATGCATTTGTAAACGTTATATTTTTGTATAAGTATTTAAATTCGCTTATAAAATTAATTTGAATTAAAAAATTAACAAAATTTTGAATTAAAAAATTAGTTATGAATATTACATTATTTAATGACATTATTCCCCCCCCCCCCCCCGTTATACGGACATCTCTGCTAGTCGGACAAATTTTTGCGTGACATTGCTGTTCGGTTAACAGAGGTTCTACTGTATTAATTGGAATATCTATTGAAATATATTTTTTTCAAAATTAGAAAATAATTTGATTTTTGAAATACTTATATTAACGCTGGCTAGATGCATGGAAAAATGTGCTTGCTTTTCTTGTTACTATGAAAATAAAAAATTTGAATTGCACAATAAAAAAGTTTATTTTAAATTTTTTTGCAATTATTTGACAGTTTGAAACGTCAAATTATCTCTTGATTTTTTTAATTTCATTGGTATGGTATACTCCTACGTACATATTTTTTTCAGTTATATTTGGTGGTTTGGGAATTTTTAATCGGTTGTAACTTCTCTTCCATTGCAAATACGAGAAAAATCATAATGACTTTTTTTTATAAAGAATTTTATTCTATACAATTTCTATTTGAAATTTTTTTCGATATTTCCATTATCTCTCGAGTTATTTACGAAAAACGAAAATTTTTTCTCATTTTCCACCATTTCCCGGGTTGGTCCGTGATTGAATTTTTTAGGGATGTTTTCTAATATCGAAACATACCTATATGCAAAATTTCACTCACTTGGGACCACTTTCCATTCTCAACTTTTCTTGATTGGACTAATTGACAAACATCGTTCGAAAATTTTTATAAAATATGAGACTTCTCTACAAACCAGGTGATTTGTACGCTAGACTTCACACACGCATCAATAGTGAAAATGGCTGACGCGGCAATTGTTGATTTTCAAGGCTTTCCAAATACAACAAAGTGAAGTTTTTATATAAAAGAATTGGCTATATTGAAATTTGATCCTTGGAAGAAAAATTACAGGGAGGAACAATACACCTTACAACACTACATTTTTAATTCACCAATACCGATTTGTGATCTGAGTGAAAAAGACCAAAGGACCGCACGATGGCTTCGAACTAAACTTCATAGTTTTTCATGGATGGATGGTCACATTGATTATGAGCGACTGCAGTATATTTTTATGGATGCGCTGCGTTCAGTTGGAGTCATTTATGTCAAAGGATTGGAGAAGATCCGACATCTTAAAAAATTTATTCCAATGGCAACCTTTATGAATTTGGAAGAGGTACTCATCTGCCCTAAACTGGCGCTTATAGTGACAAAATACAATGGTCCCCGGTGTGGTAATCATACTAATGGATGCTGCGCCTTAGAAAATGTTGTTTCTTTATATAAATGTTATTATAATAATAATAATAATAATAATAATAATAATAATAATAATAATAATAATAATAATAATAATAATAAATCAGAGGTGGTGAGGACACCTATAGCAGCTGCCCTTGACACCCGTGAGGGATATTTATCCCCCATTGGTGTCAAGGAGGCTAAGGGTTCCAGGGGTAGTTTATGCGCAATACAGTAATCTTCGGATTCCATCAGCCTCTGACTACCCAAGATCGGCACCGTTCCTTCTCGAGGTACCACCGTTTTCACAAAAGATGCCGGATCTAGAGGAGAAATCCTCGATCGTTCACTTTTTAACCTTGTTTTTTATTTCTTTTCGTTTTTATTGTTTTTTGTTTTCGTTATTTTGATTTCTTTTTGTTTCAGGTTTTCTTTTATCTTTTGTTTCCTTTTTTGTTTTTGGTTTTGTTTTGTTTTCGTTTTTTCAATGTTGTCCCAACTTCAAGTCATCTTCGGGACCCACACTAGCTCGTGTGTGGCTTAGCGGCGTTGCCTGGAAAAGGGGATCCTGGTGACTGAGGGAAGCCGTTACTTGCGAGTACGGCGGAACAACACGTCACTTCGGCCCTGGCTTCAGGCATAGACCGTGGCTGCGGTTATGCACCGGCCGCAGTAAATTCGAGCGCCCCGGGGTCGTGCGTGTCACTGGGGCAATGGGCTTCGTCCCTAGGGCCCCTCATTCCCGTATCCCTGGCGTGGGAGTCCCACGTCCCTTATGAGGCTCCGTGGAGGGTGGGGAGCGGGGTGGGGGTTTTACTGTATTACATTTTATGGAAAAGCAGAACTTAATTCAAAAGGGCGAGTCCGGGCCCTCCAAACCGGACGCGAACCAAGCTCCGCCGCAGTCATCTGGCGTGAGCCAAAGTAGCGAGGCTGGCCTCGCTACCGCGTCTAATGTACCCGCTCCACAATCCAGTGGAGTGAGTACAAACTCTAAACGGGGTAACCCTCCCCTTAAAAAAGGGAATCGTCGTGGGCGTCAAATTCCATTTGACGCCCCAAGAATGCAAGAAACAAGTTTTGTGAGATTTTTAGTGGTGAAGCCAACGGAAGGAGATTTCAGTAAGATGAGTCCCTTCCAGTTGGCTAAGTTGGTAAAAGAATGTATTGGGCATGTCAGGAATGCTAAAATATCGGGCAAAGGGTTGCTCGTGGAGGCATTCTCAGCGGCACAATCGGAAAAGATACTTAAACTGAAAAATCTCGGGCAGTACGCGGTGGAGGTGACTCCCCACGGGGTATTAAATTACTCTCGGGGCGTGATCATGCACCCCTCACTGGCGTACTGCACCCTCGAAGAGATAGTGTCGGAGATGTCTCCACAGGGGTAACTGAAGCGAAGAGGCTTAAATTTAATAGGGGAGATAAATACCCAAATTCCCCCCTAATATTGCTAACTTTTAACAGGATCACCTTGCCAAAAGAGGTGGTTCTTGGCCTCTTCGAAAAAATAGACGTACGTCCGTACATTCCGGCACCTATGAGGTGCTTTAACTGTCAGAAGTACGGACACGTCTCACAAAGATGTAGTGTACAGCAGCAAATTTGCGTGTGTGGCAGGGCGCTACATGAGGGACGACCATGTGACGAACCCATTAAATGTATAAACTGCGGGGGCAATCACTCGGCCAAGTCGAGGAATTGCCCCAAATTTAAAGAAGAATCAGCCATCCAAGAGCTGAGAACTATGGAACGACTCACATACCCGGAGGCACGCCGTAAACTTTTAGGCAATATGCCCCGTCGTTCCGCCTTGGATGGCTATGCACGCGCTGCTGCAGCCCCCACCCCTACAGCGGCTAAAGAAAATAGTGATATAAAAGAGTTGAAGGAAACAATGCGCAAAATGCAAGAGTGCATGCAATTAATGCAGGAGAATTTGATGCGCTCTGTGGGTGTACCCGTTTTACCTACACCCACCCTAGCCGCTGATGTGCCAGCTAAGGTCTCTGAGGCCAAGAGGGTGTTAACCACCACCCCTCAGGGACCAATTGTAAGAACTGTGACGTCTTCCGCAGCGAAGAAATCACCGAAGAAAAACAGTCCACCTAGAAGACGTCGCAGTGAGGGGGAGAAGGAGGTGACCCAACAACGGTCCCCGAAAAAGGGACCAACCACCTCCACCTCGGAGGCAGAATCAATGCTGCCTCCACAAACGACGGCTCCGCTGCCCCAGCGGCAAAAGGCGCCGTCCCGACCGGGCACACCTACCCGCCCGGTCTCCCCCCTCCCGAGTCGCTCAATACCAACACCAGTGAGCGACTCGGATATGTCGACCGCGTCGGTGCGGACGGGCGTTAAACGCCCTACCACCGACGCGTACACTAATACCTCGGCCACGGAGTCTGATAACTCCGATGCCGAGGTACAAGTTGTCAAACGCAAAAAAGGCTGGCCAAAGGGGAAACCTAGGAAGTAGCCACACTTCCTAGAGAGCAACCCTACGTAGTAGCAAAAATGGCGATTATTCAATGGAACTGTAATGGTGTTAAGCACCATTACTGTGAATTGCAGATGCTTCTGGCTGAGCACACGCCTATGTGCGTGTGCCTCCAAGAGACACATTTACGGCCGGCGGAACAATTTACCATCAAATACCATAAAATCCGCCGGCACGACGTACAGCCAGACATCAGGGCGAGGGGGGGTGTTGCCATCATCATCAAAGATGGCGTCCCATTCCGGGACCACCCGTTAAACACCCCCCTACAAGCTATTGCAATACAATTTTTAAAACCGCCCCAGTTCACAGTATGCTCGGTCTACTTACCAGATTTCGACTGGAACGTCGAAGATTTGACCGAGCTTACCTTACAGTTACCACGTCCATTTTTGTTACTAGGAGATTTTAATGCTCACAACCCCATGTGGGGCTGTAGCACAAGAGACGCCCGTGGAAGACTCATAGAACGGTTTCTAGACGAGTCTGAAACGGTCTTGTTGAATACCGGTCAAGGTACTTTCATTAACGCAAGAACCGGTGAGCTGTCGGCTATCGACTTATCACTCGGCTCACCGGTCATGGCACACCGTTTTGAGTGGACGCTGGCGTCACACTCATACGGAAGTGACCATATACCTATTATTTTAAATAGTACCACGCCGATGACTCCACATTCATCTTCGCCGAGATGGCGTCTCCGTCAAGCTGACTGGGAGATGTACGCTGATTCATTCCGTACACCCGAGCTGACTGGAGACGTAGAAGATGATGTGGAGCAAATGTCCTCCAATGTCATTGAAGCAGCATATCAGAGTATACCGAGGTCGTCCAACATTCCACCCAAACGTCGCGTACCATGGTGGAATGAAGTCGTGAGTGTAGCAGTTGCAGAGAAAAAGCGGGCGTACAACGAACTCAGACGTCGCCCCACGCAGGAAAATGTGATAGCCTACAAACGTGCTCAAGCACGTTGTAAAAGAACTATAAAAGAGCAAAAGAGGCTATCATGGGAGCAATATGTTTCGGCCATTAATACCTCCACCAGCACCTCAGAGGTATGGAGAAGAGTGAGGGCCATTACTGGGAAATCCTCCCGTTCACCAATGCCCTCCCTTCTCGTCGTCGACGGTCGGAACATCACTGAACGCGCAGAAATAGCTAATTGCTTAGCTAAACACTTTGAGCGCGTCAGTGGCTCCCAGAAATATGACCCGGACTTCCTGCGGTTCAAGATCGAACATGAACAAAATGATCTTGATTTTTTCTCAGATGAATCCCTCCAGTATAACCAACCATTTTCTATGCAAGAATTACTGGAGGCGCTTCGGGGATCTGGGGACACCTCCCCTGGACCTGATGAGATCCCCTACGCCATGATCCGGAACCTGCCTTATCCTGGTAAGTGTAGGTTACTGGATCTTTACAACGAAATTTTTAGGCAAGGCGTTTACCCTCCGCAGTGGCGAGAAGCTACCATCATTCCGCTGCTAAAAGAGGGTAAAGATTCATCGCAACTAACTAGCTACCGTCCAATATCCTTGACTTGCTGTTTCAGCAAGGTATTGGAAAAAATGGTGAACAACCGTCTCGTCTGGTGGCTGGAATCCCACAACCTTATACCTAAACATCAATGTGGGTTCCGCCGATACCATTCGACTACGGACCATCTTGTTCGCCTCGAGAATGCCATTCAAGACGCCTTTCTCCAACGAAAACACCTTGTGGCCGTGTTTTTCGATTTGGAGAAAGCTTATGATATGACCTGGAGGTATGGCATTCTCAAGAAGCTGCACGACTGGGGTTTAAGAGGTAACCTCCCTCAGTTCGTAAAAAGTTTTCTGACTGACCGTTCTTTTCGTGTCCGGGTAGGTGACACTGAGTCTGAGGCCCACTCCCAGGAGAATGGTGTTCCTCAAGGCTCCACCATTAGTGTCACCTTGTTTTCCATCGCAGTCAGTCATATTGCAGCTTCAGCCCCAATTCGTCGTTGCTTGTACGTTGATGACCTCACAATCTTCTATGCAGCCGATTCTATCGAGGATATCCAACAACGGCTGCAACAAGGCATCAACGAAGTGGTGATTTCTGCAGAAGCTCTTGGTTTTCGTTTCTCACCACAAAAAACATCGGTGGTTCACTTCTGCAGAAAGCGCAACGCACATCCGGATCCTGTCCTCACTTTAAAAGAATCCAACCTTCAGTGCGTTGATAGCGTCAGGTTTCTAGGACTTATATTTGACAAACAACTTACGTGGCGCCCACACCTCCAAGCCTTAGCTGCGAGTTGTCGCAGGACAATAAACATGCTTAAGTGCTTCGCTGGTGCATCGTGGGGTGCGGGCCGGGAGTCGTTGCTTCGCCTGTATCAATCGCTAGTTCTGACTAGGATTGATTACGGCAGCATTGCTTACTCCTCCGCCCGGGCGTCTGCGCTCTTACTCCTAGATCCTGTTCACCATGCAGGCATACGACTGGCTACGGGAGCATTTCGAACGAGCCCTTCTATGAGCCTCTGCGTAGAGTCGGGTCTCCCTCCGCTGCGACTGAGACGTGAGCGTCTCTTGCTCAATTATGCAGCGGGGGTATATGCAACACCTACGCATATCAATCACCCGACTCTATTCAGATACCGTTTACAGGGGCTCTACGGTCGACGTCCCACCATAAGTCGACCAGTGGCCGTTCGAACGCAGGAGTTATTAGAGAGTCTACACTTACAGTTCGCCAAGGTACTTCCCAAACGTCCTATGGAAGTACCTCCTTGGCTGATCCCTAAAGTAAGGTGTCGTTTCGACCTGACTGGTCTCAACAAGGAGGAGACCAGTTCATTCGAATATCGATCCCGCTTTTATGAGATCATTAGCGAACTTAACTCTCTCTGCATATACACAGATGGTTCCAAAACAGCTACGGGTGTTGGAAGTGCCATCGTCATTCGTGACGATCCTCACGCTTGGTCACTTCCTCCCCAGGCCACTGTGTATACTGCGGAGTTATTTGCGATTTTGCAAGCCCTGCGATTCTGTCGAACATCCGAAGACAGCGCATTCCTCATTTGTTCCGACTCGTTGAGCGCGTTGCAAGCGATCTGCCACCCTCATACCATCGATCCACTGGTGCAGAACATCTTGACGTGTCTCTACATGCTCCGCCAAAAGTCTATCACCTTCTTTTGGATTCCCGGACATGTGGGGATACCTGGCAATGAACTCGCCGACCAGGCAGCACGTCATGCAGCCGAAGTCGGTGAGCCACAGGATATTGCCATTCGCCCAGAGGATCTGAGAGTGTGCATTAGATCCGCGATCGAACATAAATGGCAACGTGAGTGGAACAACCTCACGGCGAAGCTCAAACAGGTGAAACCTGAGGTCCGAAGAACTCCGGCACCTGTAAATCTGAGCCGGCGAGAGAGTGTGGCCCTGACACGTTTACGCTTGGGCCACACGGCGTTAACACATTGTCATCTTCTCGCCGGTGAGGATCAGCCAAGATGCGCCGCCTGCGGGACGGCGCTGACCGTGAGGCATATAGTTGAGGAATGTGTAACCTTTGAGCCATTGCGCCAGAGGTTGCAGCTCCCGAATAATGTAGCCGACGCATTAAGTTATGATGCTGTCTCTGAAAGAAAGATGCTTGAATTTCTCCGAAATTCGCATCTTCTTCAGAGACTTTAGGGGCTTTACATCTCTAAATTTTAGAAAGTCGTCTCTGTTTATCTCCCCCGACAGTATATATTTTATTTTCAGCGTTTTTTAATTTATGTGTTTTTGAAGATTTTGTGTTTGTCTTAATTTATTAACAATACCCTGTTCCAGCTGGTCTGGCAGGGTACTTTTAGTCTTATCGTTATGCCACTAAGGGCCTTTTACACCCTTAGTGGTACTGTTGTTATTTATACATGTTTTCCGTTTTGTTATTGTTTTTTAACGATGTACCACCGAAGGCCTTTTACACCCGAGGTGGTACATCATTTGTTTTTACTACCTGTGATATTTTGTTATGCCGCTGTAGGCCTGTTGTTATGGCTCTACAGCGGTATTGTTTTAACTCCTTATTGCGTCACTGGTCGGCCTCTAGCCTCCCAGTGACGCAATAAGTTTTATCTGTGATACCTTTAGTGAGATTTTTTCTAGTCATTTGTGTGTTTCTAGTCTGGTTCCTCCACCCCGGTGCTATTTACGGCCCGGGGGGAGTCGCAGCGATGGTCTTCAGACCTTGGTGACCGGACGCTTTGTCTGGTACTTATCATACCGTCACCAAGGACTGTCCGCTCCTGTTAAGCCCTGGGATGGCAGGGCCCATCGTTGGTTTTTATTTGTGTATGTTTGTCCGTTGTCTATTGCATTTATGTGTTCCTGTCTGTTTTGTGTATGTTTTTATCTTTATCGTCTATGGCGGCGCATGCCCTTAGTAGGCGATGCCGCCGGGTGCTGCTGACCGCGCCATCCACCGGCAGCAGTTCCCTAATTTTAATTAAAAAAAAAAAAAAAAAAAAAAAAAAAAAAAAATAAATCAGAGATACGCTTCACCAAAAATTAACAGCACTAGCGAAGCGCTTACGAAGATATAAGACCAGTACTGAACGCAGACGACAAAACCAAGCGTTCAGCAGAAACAAGAGACGGTTTTATCAGTCTCTAACGAACACGGTAACTGACAGTAATGGTCTACCGGAGAAGAACGCACTCCATAGTTTCTGGGCGAATATATGGTCCAACACCATTGACCATAATGACAAAGCCAGCTGGATCGATACAGAGTACAGGAATAACGAACATCTTCCGGAGATGCTCTATACGGACATTACTACAGAGGACGTCTCCAGAGCTTTACAGAGATCGCATAACTGGAAGGCACCTGGCATCGACAACATACAAAACTACTGGCTCAAACACTTTACATCAACACACAAGTATCTCGCTGAACACTTTACACTATTTATAAAAACACCAAACCTGACACCGAAGTTCCTAACGCAGGGTATCACATACATGAAATCTAAAAACAGTGATACAAAAAATCCTGCGAATTATAGGCCTATCACCTGCTTGCCTACAGTGTATAAGATTTTGACGTCCTGTCTGGCAGAAAAGATCAATGAGCATTGTCAGATTAACACCATACTGACAGAAGAACAAAAGGGATGTCGAAAGAGGTCACAAGGCTGCAAAGAGCAGCTTCTGATTGACTACATAGTACTGGAACAAGCGAAAGGGAGAAAACGTAACCTGTACACAGCGTTTATTGATTATAAAAAGGCATTTGATTCGGTCCCGCACTCCTGGTTGCGGAGAGTATTGGAGCTGTACAAAATACACCCAAGTATCGTGAACTTCCTTGGAACGATCATGTCCGACTGGCGAACGACCTTACATTTGAGTATTGGTAATGAAAAAACAACAAGCGACCTTATTCAAGTAAGACGCGGCATATTCCAAGGCGACTCATTGAGTCCATTATGGTTTTGTCTCGCAATGAATCCACTTTCTCGCCTGTTAAATGAAACCAAATACGGTTACAATGTAGGTACGCAAACGAATTCGCGCCATACCATTTCACATCTAATGTACATGGATGATATTAAGATCTATGCAGCTACTAAACATCAATTACAGCAGCTGCTGGGACTTTCCAACGAGGTTTCGCGAGACCTCTGTATGGAGTTCGGAATCGATAAATGTCGAATACAATGTCGTTCTGGAGGAAAACGAGATGCGGTCGAATTCGAACTCGAACCAGAGTCTGTTATGCAGCCCATGGACGAGGGAGAGTCGTACCGGTATCTCGGATTCAATCAGGACGAACGTATAGATCACAGCGCTGTAAAACAACACCTGATGCAGCAATACCTAACGCGTGTACGGAGATTACTGAGCACCCACCTTGATGGAAAAAAAACCATCAAAGCAATTAACACCTACGCAATTCCGGTGCTAACATACTCATTTGGGGTAATCAAATGGACGCCTACGGACTTGACAAACATCGAGATCAAGACCCGCGTCCTTATGACCAAATACCGAATTCATCATCCCAAAGCAGCGATAGAACGATTAACGCTGCCAAGAGCCGAAGGGGGTCGCGGTCTTATAGACATAAGGAACACGCATAATAAACAGGTTCATAACTTGCGAGAATACTTTTACACCAAAACACACACATCACACTTACACAATGCAATAATCCAAGCCGACAAGGCATACACACCATTAAACCTCTCACACACAGAAATGCCAGTTAGTTTTTGCCCCTTAGTCACGAAGGAGGACAAAATCCAGCAATGGATCCGCAAGCCTCTACATGGAAGACATCCACATGATCTTAACCAGAGTAACGTCGACAAAGCAGCGTCGCACGCCTGGTTGAGTCAAGGAAGTCTTTTCCCGGAGACTGAAGGATTTATGCTGGCTATACAAGATCAAGTAATTCATACAAAGAATTACTCAAAATACATACTTCGTGACTCGTCAATAACATCTGACTCATGCCGGAGATGCCATTCCAAACCCGAAACGATCCAACACATCACAGCTGCCTGTACTCAGCTCGCTCAGTCCGAATATAAACACCGTCACGACCAGGTTGGCAAAATTATATACCAGAAACTAGCGGTTAAGCACCACCTTATAACCGATAAAACCCCTTACTACAAGCTCACACCAAAAGTAGTAGCGGAGAATGACTCCTGTAGACTTTACTGGGATCGGTCGATTATTACAGATAAGACCATAAATCATAATCGACCAGATATCACCTTCGTAATGAAACAAACTAAGACCACCTATCTGATCGACATTGCGGTTCCGAATACACATAACTTACAAAAAACACACGCAGTTAAATTGGAGAAATACACTGACCTCGCAGCCGAAATAAAACAACAATGGCGAATGGAAAATGTCCACATTGTTCCAATAGTACTCAGTGCCACCGGGGTCATTCCACACACACTACACAATAGCTTGAGCCTCTTGGGTCTCCCAAAGTACACATATGTCACTATGCAAAAGGCAGTGATCATAAACACATGTCGTATAGTACGGAAGTTCCTCAGTAATACGAATCCGACTGCGATATGTGAAAGCACAAGATCTGCTTGTACTCCATCTGAGCCATCTACAGTGAGTGAACAACACACTGACACTCATCTTACAGACACACAACACACATACATAAACACACAATACGCTAACACTGAAACACAAACACCTAACACACATACAGATCCAGATTCGTCTGATGGAGAGGGAGGATCGACCAACTGCCGCACTGTCACTGTTACCGCTCTGGTCCACAATCCTCCCCAACTCAATAACACACAAGGTCCGTCAACCTCTGTACCATCTGAACGCGCAATTCCAGGAACACCCGATCTTAATCAGCAATTTGGTGAACCAGAACACATTTACACCAAGAAACGA
This sequence comes from Brachynemurus nebulosus, assembly GCA_035578155.1. NCBI lineage: Eukaryota > Metazoa > Arthropoda > Insecta > Neuroptera > Myrmeleontidae > Brachynemurus > Brachynemurus nebulosus. The sequence goes on along the minus strand of JAPWDM010000002.1, from coordinate 12,461,386 downwards.
AAAATAGAACGACATATCCACACACATACACGAACACATACACAAACACAAACAGTTCTTTCCCTTCCCTCTGTCCCTAATCCTACCTATTCCCTGAGGACACGAAAACGAACTAGGCATTCACATCCGTCTGTCATTGAGCCAACATCTACGCTCCCACAAAAGTCTCGTCGTACGACCCAGTGTACACCCAAATAGACGCATAACACCTCGTTTCAAGCAACAACAACAACAATATAAGGAGTGATGTGACAAACCCGTCCGTGAATGTACTACGGTACTTTTACGGATTGGTTTGGCACATTACCCTTCCACAGAGCCTAATACCTTGCATAATGCCGGTATAGGTGAATGTTACCCAGTACTGTCCTACTGAGTAGTGAGCGCCAGGTTGGTGTAAAAGTCTATAATAATAATAATAATAATAATGGTGGTGAGGACATCTATAGCAGCTGCCCTTGGCACCCGTGAGGGATATTTATCCCCCATTGGTGTCAAGGAGGCTAAGGGTTCCAGGGGTAGTTTATGCGCAATACAGTAATCTTCGGATTCCATTAGCCTCTGACTACCCAAGATCGGCACCGTTCCTTCTCGAGGTACCACCGTTTTCACAAAAGATGCCGGATCTAGAGGAATAATCCTCGATAGTTCATTTTCGACGACAATGAACGTCGTATTACCGACCGAGGTTATATCCCCCGTATAAGAGAAGTGCCACCGAAAGTTGAGAAGTGTTATAAGTACCTTGACCGGAATTCAACATTGAGGGAGCGTAGTAACTTGTATGGATGTGATTGCCGGAGTTGTGAATCGTGTTCGGGTGAGTCGAATAGGTGATAGTTTTCTGTGATTCCCATTTGTCGACATTGTGATATTTAGTGCTGTGATATTCTTTTGTACGCTGTTTTTATCTCTCCTAGTGTCCACTGGATGGTGCACTCTAGTGTGACACAACTGTGATTTACTTGTGCTGTGATATGATGTTGATTTTTGTCCCTGTGGCTTCGACGGGTAGGAATGCGGCGTTTGATGCATTCATTCGTGTCGGCCACACGTGTGAGTCAACGTCTGCCCGAACGGCTTGAGCGAGCTCGTCTAGTAAGGAGACGTTGTCGTCTCTCTCACGGATGCGTTTGTCGGCGTCCTGGGCCGCTTCCGCCCCGTCGAAGTGATAGGGACTCTGGTCAATCTATTGCGATACTCTGTGGCACCGTTCTGTTTTCTGTGACCTCGACTCGGACGAACGTGGCCTAGTCAACGTACCGGTCCCCCCAGTAAGTAGACCCCGACGTTTGACAGAAAAGCACATGTAATAACTTAGTAATCAGATATCTGACAGAACAGTACATGTAGCCTAGTAATCAGACGTCAACTGTCCTTACATGGGCGAGTTCCTTGGTATTGACGAAGCCGTTTCGAAATTGTCGAGGTTACGGGGAACGGAATCGTGTTGTAGGGCAAAGAAATCTCACTGTGATATGTTTGTTTTGTCTTTTTAACAAGTCTCCGTTATTTCTCTGTTTGTTTTAATTATTCTCCTCTTTTACGTTTCTATTTTATCTATTTTTCGCCATGCCGCTGTAGACCTGTTTTCATGGTTCTGCAGCGGTATTGTTTTAATCCCTTGTTGCGTCACTGGTGAACCGGTGGTTCCCCAGTGACGTAATAAGTTTTTGTCTGTGATATTGTATGCAAAATATTCTTACAGTCTTGTTTTAATCTTTCTCGTCTTTTATGTTTTTATTTTATCTATTTAACGTTAGGCCGCTGTGGGCCAGTTTTCATGGTTCTACAGCGGTATTGTTTTAATCCCTTATTGCGTCCCTGGTCAGCCGGTGGTTCCCCAGAGACGTAATAAGTTTTGTCTGTGATATTGTTTGAAAAATATTCTTCTAGTCTTTCTTTTGTACAGTTTATTTTTAGTCGGATTCTCCACTCCGAGGCCCTATACACCTCGGAGTTTCATCGTTGGTTTTTCAGTTCTTGGTGACCGGACGTTCTGGCTAGTACTTAGCGTACCGCCACCAAGGACTGTCCGCTCGTTATGAAGCCCTGGGATGGCAGGGCTCATCGGTGAATTTTATCATGTGTATGTTTGTCCGTTGTCTAATGCATTTATGTGTTCCTGTATGTATGTGTCGTTTTTATTATTTTCCCGTTTTGGCGGCGCATGCCCTTCGATGGCGATGCCGCCGGACACTGCTGACCGCGCCATCCACCGGCAACACTGTCCCATTTTTTATTTTAAAAAAAATAAAAATAATAATAATAATAATAATTGTAGTTGTAGTTGTAGTAGGCTTCTTGAAATTTTGAATACATTAGATATGCCAACGCGTACTTATCATTAGTAAAGTCCAAATTCAGATCCATATATGGATATTTTTCCGAATTTAAATACACTTTGATATCAAACAGTTCACAATGATCGAAAATAGCTGGATTTTTTTCTTTCTTATTACGTCGATCTGTTTGTAATGCAAATATTACATAACGTGGTTTCTCCACTTGTGATGTTGTTTTCACCGTCCAAATGTTGTGTTTCGTTGTTGGAATCGTAGGATGAATGTGCATATCCCACATACGAAAAGCCACGGGTATATCTTGACTATTTTCAACATATTTCATCAACTTTAGTTTCACCTCATCAGCTACTGTCACATGTGGAACCATCCATTGAATTTTTTGTATACCAAATATGACGTCATCAGTCGCTGATATAACTGCATCATAATCCGTGCGTGCGCGAACCAGAATCAGTTGATGTTTTGCGTTGATAATAACCTTCTTATAATGGTTAGCGAAGCCAAACACTCGATTCAGCGGTAGACAGAAATTAAAGTAACCTTTGTCAGACACTTTGATATTTTCATCAGAACACCATCCAGCGTTGTAAAGTTGTTGACTCTGATTTTTATTTAACGATAGATAATTCATCAGTGTAGTTGTTGGGCCCACGTATCTACATTGGTCAATTTCCACATCATTTAGTTCATATCGCATTTCTTCAAACAAGTACGCCATTGAATTGTTACTTAATTCCGCTGTAGTCGATACAGTTCCATCGCTCTTCAGAAGTTGTCCCTCTATGTATAGATAACTTTTGTATGGTAATAAAATCAAATCTTGGGCCAAAATCAACTGCTGGGCCCAAAACAGTATGTACATAAGGACGTAAAAGAATTAAAAAAAGGTTTGAGAATGTAAAAATGTTTTTTTTATCGAACGCCCCAAATTCTAAGAAATGAACTGGTTATTTATCTGTAAATATGGTATGTAGGAAATCGTAAATAATAATTTTAGAAATTAAATTTAAAAACTAATTTTATGTAATAGTAAATAAGTTTTTTTTTATAAATAAGTTACACTAGTTAATAAGTAAAGCACATGTTTTTTTTTTAAACAACATTTTAAAAAACGCCGTGAGCAGCGGGGCCCCATCACGGTAGTCGAATTTTCCCCTTCATCTTCGGTATTGAATGTCTACAAGCGAAATGTGATTGAAAGTCTACAACCGAATTGTCATTTTGTTGGTTTCAAAACTGGTGATGAGTGTTCGGCTGATCGAGGCTTTAAAAACAGGTTTTAAGTATTTAAGGGCTGTATCTCAGTAAATTTCAATTTTGTGCCGAAAACAGGTAGCAGAAAAAAAGCCAACACAATTCGTACGAGGACATTCCTGCCCATGTTTATCCGCTAATTGCCTTTATGTTTTAGTTTTAAATATTAAAAAAGGACCTTCAATAGTAAACTGGAAGGCCTTTATAAAGATATTTTTTCTTTCCAAAAAAATCCAAAATTTCTATTTTATAAATACTAAAAATCCAAAATTCCTAATTTATAAATAAACAGTGACTTTAATAACATTTTTAAATTACTTAATATGTATGTATTTCATTTGTCATAAAAGTAAATTCACTTTTTTTTTAATTTTTTAAAATTACTATTCGCCTACTTGTATTTAGAATAAACATAATGCTTTTAAAACACATTTAACAATAGCATTCAATTCCGATGTAAAAATGGGAGAAGTGGGGGGAAAAGTGATGCGGACTCCCTACAAGGTACTAGCTGGATACTAACTGAATACACGTACAAAATTTCAGCCCTCTAGGTTTCCTTATGGAGTCTCTAGACGTGTTAGAAAACAAGCAAAAAAATTAAGGAAATATTGGCGTAAAAATCGTGGGGGTAAGGGTTAAAAGTTGAAACCTCCAAAAAACAGTGTCTGGCTATTAGCTTAACCTGTACACCAAATTTCAGCCCTCTAGGTTTATTTGGGGAGATTTTGACCCGAACGAAACTGTTAAAAAACAAGAAAAATCATGTTCTTTTGGGTATAAAAATGGTGGGGGTAGGGGTTAAAAGTCGAGACCCCCAAAAGGCACCCCCTTGATACTAACTCAATCCGAATACAAAATTTCAGCCCTCTAGGTTTATTCGGGTGACCTGTGCGAGTGGTACAAACTTCGAAAACGTCGAAAATGCATGAAATTGTAGCTTAAAAATGAGGGGGGTGGGGGTAAAATATTAAAACCTCCAAAAAGCACAACCTAGGTACGAACTTTATCAACACACCAAATTTCAACCCTCTACGTTAATTCTGGGGGGCTGGGGGCCTGTTAGATCCAGCGAAAATCGTTTTTCCCCCCTCTACTCCCACCATATCATCCTAGGAAGCTGAATTTTGGATATGTTGTAGATAATTGACCGAAACATTATTTAAAACCGGTTTGGAAAGGTTTTATTGCTTTTCCGCCCCCCACCACCCCCTTAAAGGTCGGGTCAGAAAAAAAATTTGCCCAAAATTTGACCCCACTTTGATAGTATGAGGTGCCTCGAAAATGAGCCCCATTTACCAAATTTCATCTCTTAACTTCCATAGGGGGGCCCTACACAAATTAAAAGGTGGCGGGAAAATATATATATATATATATATATATATATATATATATATATATATATATATATATATATCAGACATTTTTTTTCTACATATTCGTGTTCTACGGGTCCGAAAACGGATAGCGCCCCTACTCTCGCCTCTCGCAGCTCTTATCGTATAGACTGTATAAGTCTAATTTTTCGGAGAAAATTCGACTAAAAAGGGGCTAAAAGAATATGAATTTATATTGAAACACGCCTATGGTAAAAATCTTACATAATATTTCAAAATTTAAAACGTGCTAACGAGATATTCAAAATATTCAAAATGGCGAATAAGTTACATAATAATTTTTCTTAAGGAGAAATTTTATATTAATAATAAATAAATTTTGTTACAATAAAAATAGAATTTTACATAATATTACAATACTAAATCTAAATATCGTAATGATTTCTCAACAGAAATGATCAATTACATTTAACTGAGAAAAAGACGATATTATATAAATTTGAAACGATAGTGTTTCAATGCTTAAGAATAGGATTGGTATAATGGAACCAATCCTATAAAATATTTATATTAAAATAATAAGAGAAATTTTTAAATTATTTCCCAAACACGCCATCTTGTGCTTCCGAATCCCAAAACGGATACGCCACATTATAAAATTATTTGTTAATGAAAATTACACAGAATTTTTGTAAAATACATTTCGTTATATTATTTGGTTAGAGTGTAAAAATAAAATTATGTTTCAAAAATAAAAGAAAAAAATATGACATTGCGTCATCCTTGTTCTAATACAATAATAAAAGTATTGTACAGAGCGAATGACGAAAGCGTCTTTATCTACTTGAACAAAAAAACACAAGTGTGTGTACATGAGACTGTTTCTACACATTGCTCCCATACAGTAACACGACTGTATTAATACGCCCGGTTCAAATTATTACGCATGCAAAAGCAGAGACTAGTTTATAATTTTATTTTCTAATAAGTATATTAAAAATCGAAATATGTAATTTAATTTTTTGTTCAAAGATATACTAAACTAACTATTTAAACGTTTAAGTAAATTACCTTTACAATATCGAATATTTTTAATCAATACGAATCGATATCACACAAGATCAAAATTGTCAATAAAATATTATACTTTATGTACTCTACGCGCAAACAAAATTGTCACATCCGTGACAGTCTCACCTCGAAAATTAACAAGATTCCCGTCTTGATCAACAATTCGTAATACTAGAGATGTTATTCGCTGCACGTTCACTGGAATATATATGATGGTGCTTGGTGTCTCACTTATTTTATACCCAGCCTCAACTTGGATAGAAAATGAATAAATATTATGTGCTTGAACATTGTTCAAATAGCTGTTTGTCGTAATGTTCGTCTCAACTTGCACCAGGTTAACTTTCATAATATTCGTCGGCTTATCTGAATAATGAGTATGAAGTGCTTCAAGTTTTCGTTTATTAAAACCCAACAATGAACCAACTGTTCGCTCTTTATCAAAATGTATTGTTTCCGTATATTTTATCGAACTTTTCAACGTATTGTTATTAGCGTGTAATATAAGTTGTGCATTAGTATCAGCTCCACTTGGTGTTAACATGTTGTCTATATAAACTTCCAAGTCCCCTAAATCATAATTTCCGACGGGTATCTCGATGCAGTGTGGTGCATGGTTAGGATCGTTCTCATCAATACCAAAATGAAATATAATAGATTATTTGTTTCGTCGATATTCGGCACAAAATTGTACGTCTCGAAATTAATAAGTCCGCAAACGTAGTCACACTTTAATTCGATTGGTGGAAAATACTCAGCACTTAATATTGAAGTGTCTCCACTTAGAGTTAATGTGAGTGACATGGTGTCTAATACATAAATGAAACAATGTAATATTTTACAATCATATTTATTTACATGAAAAGATTTTTATTATATGGCCACAATTAAAATCATTATAATTTTGATAAATATTATAATTATATCTAATATTGTTTCCACATAGATATCTTGCAACTTCAACAGGTGGTGGTAAATTTCCAAAACTATCGAAGTATTCCACATTATTGTTGTCTTTCATGTATGCTACCCAATGACTTCCAGGTCCAGATGAACTATCCAGATTAACGACACCACACTCCTTTCGCCACGGTCGTTTCGGTAATTCGTCTCTCATGAATACACCACGGAAATTTGGTAAATGCCTCTCTCCAAACTGATAGATGTCGCGATCAGTTAATGGTCTATCAGGTAGCTTACTTAGTGGTTTTTTGAATCGATGAAAAGTCCCAATCCTTTTCTGTATGGTTTTAGGTATAATCCGGTGCCAGATTTTTTCGATTCGAGAGCGGTTGCCTCTATCATTTTGTTATGTCTCTCGCTTTCTTCCAATTGTTTCTTCGCTGTTTTATAGGTATTTATTGCTTTCGCAACACCAGCAGCGCCACCAGCAAGTGATCCAACCGCAGATAACCGGCAAAAAGTGGAACTAGGAATGGCAATATTCCACCAGTCTTAGGGATCGGAATAATTCTTGGTGATGTAAGCTGCTTTTTATTCTTTTTCTGGAAAATTTTTCTAGCAGCTTTCAAGGCTAATTTGATCGTATCTTTAGTAGTTTTCGGTTTGTTTTTCTTCAGTATACTTCGTATATCGCGAACACCAACACCAAATATCACCTTTTTTCCTTTTATAATATTCTTCTTCTGCTTCTTTGAAAGTCCCATCCCCATTTTTACCTTTGATTTCATAGCATTCGTCACAGTCCAGGCAGCGACACGTTCGTCAAAATTTGCGTCCGCTGATTTAACTCGTTCCCACGTTTTGTTGGTTAACATTAAATAAGCCTTATGTCGATTGTTGATGTCTTTGAATTGTGAATAAGCAATGTCGTGTTCTTTACATGCGGCGTCCAATTTGTTGCTACCGGGATCACCTCGCAATAGTCGCTCTTGTAGTCTAGTTCCAGGTCCACAATATTGATATCCAGGTATATGTAATTCAAATGGTAATTTATTTATTACAGTGTTGATCAGTCCACGACCAGATGCTCTCACATTGCTTGTCTGCTTACAACTGAGCGGTTGTTGTTTTCGCACAGACATTTTAAGGTGAACTGAAAACAGAAAACATATGTTAATCTATTTATGGGTATGGCTATTATTTATAAATAGAATAAAATTCTACTTAGCTTATTAGTAAGAGTAATAGACCGACTCTGTCAACATCAATGTGATGTCTTTGTTTATCAAACAACGGGAAACACTGTCAGTAGCCAATTTTGAATTTGCATCGGATAATAACAATTCCAAGAAAAATGGCCCATTGTTGCCGGGGAGTATTAGAGCAATCATCTGTGGACCAAGTGGATGCTGTAAAACTTCGTTGCTTATTTCGCTTATTCAAGATCCCAACGGAGTTGCATTTGAAAATATATACATCTATTCTAAATCATTACATCAGCCGAAATATCAATATTTAAAAGACATTGCTGAAACAGTTTAAGGTTTGGAGTATTTTACATATTCCAATAACGATGACGTCATACCACCAAGAGATGTATTACCAAATTCATTGATAATATTCGATGATTCATACCGCTTTGAACTGGTCGGTTAACTGATTCATACCGCTTTGAACTGGTCGGTTAACTGCTCCAAACTGCTTTTTAACTACTTTCATCCCCCCTGTTGTAAGGTCTATGTATAAATATAGTGGATGTATACGATAAAGCTTCAGTTCTTAAGAGATTGATGCATAAAACAGTCGTCGAAATGGATAAGAAAAAGGAGATTGTTAAAAAGAACATTATAAAGGCTGCAAGTAATATACGAAAAAAATTTAATGCCTTACGGTCTGGAAGGTTGGAATCAAATATGTTGTTACAAAGTACGCTAGAACCGGTAGCTATCCCGCTTAAAGAAATAGCAAACAAGTAATAAAAAAAAAATACGTCCTATTAAAATGGAAACAAAAGAAGAAGGAGAAGAAGAAGAAGAAGGAGAAGAAGAAGAAGAAGGAGAACAAATGCAAGTACTAGATATGTTTACTCCTAAAATTAAAAAGAAAAAATTGGAAAAACAAACTGCAAACTACCATACTTTACCGATGAAGGAAGAGGAGGAAGACGAGGGGGATGTTTCAATTCAAAATCTTCCTGAAGATGTTTCTGAAGCGTATCCAGAAGAACAAAGTGTACTTGAAACGCCAAAATTTGCCGAGTCAGCACAGAGTGTTGCCCGAAAATTGATGGGGACATCTGAAGATTTGGAAAATCAGTTTGGACCAATAGCAAAAAAATACTTACATCTATACCTTCAATCAAATAGTGGTATTGATATTGTATATGTACCGTACAAAAAAGATGAAGAATGGATGATTGGAAATCAACCGTTCCAAATAGATGGTAATGATATAATAATTAATGATGTTACGTATAAAGGGACACCCGGTTTATATGAGTTGATTTTCATGAGCCCACCAAAAAGGAGTATATATCGTACTGAAGATTTAAATGTGTATAAACAAATTTTGAAACAAACAAATGCACACAGACGGAATTACAGTCCAAATCAACAAATAAAAGGTAGCGGCAGTTATAAATATCGAAATATTATTAGTGAAATGGTACCAGTCCCAAAATCAGTTCCGAGATACAAAACGCGAAGCTATGTCGGCACTACTACAACATTCGGAACTGGTTTGATGCAGTTTAACAACTTGAAAAAAGACTTTATATACTGAGACGACCCCAATGAACTGGTCAGTAGGCTTCGATTACTCGTAGCTTCACAAAAAGCTGGACACTCTGGTCATTTCAACGAAATAATATCGATTATTGAAGAACTGAAGGAGGCAGATATAATTGAATAAGTATGGATAAATTTGGGCGTACACGTAACAGAAACATAACTGTCGACAAATTCGGTCGTGTACATGACAAAAGTATTAAGAAAGAAGCTCTTAAATCCATTGGTTTCAAGATGACAAACACTGGAAGCTATGATATTGGAAACCGACAACTAACAAATGTAAAAAACCCCGTTAATGATCAAGATGTGGTGAATCTGAAAGTTTTAAAAAGTTTTGAAATGGAGAAATTTTTCGAATTAACAGAAACAGTCGAAATGAACAAAACACAAATTGAAAATGCTGTATACAAGCTAACCCAGGCTGTAGAACTTTTTACATCTTATAAAACATTCATAAATCAAGAAATTTCTACATTTCATCTCCGAATATCGAAGATTGAAGAACAATTTAAAGAAATATCGAAATTTATTGAAGATATTAAGAAAAATGAGCAAACTACAAATCGTACGTGAATTACATAGACCAGCAAGAAGGAATTTTCCACGGAGACGTGTGGTTGTGAAAGGACTTGATGATCTTTGGTAATGTGATTTAATTGAAATGGGCACTTACGCTTCAGTGAATAAAAAATACAATTTTTTGTTATCTTGCATTGATGTTTTTTCAAAATATGCATGGTGTGTGCCTGTTAAAAATAAAACTGGAAAAGAAGTGACAGCCACATTTGAATCGATACTTAAGAAGGGGAAAAGAAGACCAGATAACCTTCAAACTGACGACGGCAAAGTGTTTTTTAATCAGCTGTTTAAAACCTTAATGAAAAAGTATAATATCAATCACTACTCGACGTTTTCAACGAAAAAAGCGTCGGTTGTGGAGAGATTTAACAGAACGCTCAAGACTGAAATGTGGAAGATGTTTAGTTACAACGGATCGTATCGATGGATTGACATGTTGAGCAAATTGGTGGACGATTACAATTCACGTAAGCATAGAACAATTAAAATGCGACCGCGTGATGTAACGCCAAGCAAGGAGGAGAAACTTCTTTCGACCGTCTACAATTATGTAAAAATTGCTACTCGACCAAAATATAAAGTTGGTGATATTGTTCGTATCAGCAAGCATAAATCACAATTTGACAAAGGATATCTACCATCATGGACGACTGAACTTTTTAAAATAATTAATTAAGGTACAACTAACCAATCCAGTTACATACCTGTTGGAAGATTATCACGGTAATTTTATTCGGGGAGGATTTTACGAAGAAGAATTACAAAAGGCGAGGTATCCACACGTGTATTTAGTAGAGAAGGTATTGAAAAAGACAAAAAATAGAGTATACGTGAAGTGGCTCGACTTCCCAAATAGTGCCAATACTTGGATTTCTTCTGAGGACTTGATATGATGTACTGGATGCTGTGTCTTAGAAAATGTTGTTTCTTTATATAGATGTTATAATAATAATAATAATAATAATAATAATAATAATAATAATAATAATAATAATAATAATAATAATGGTGGTGAGGAGATAGTGTCGGAGATGTCTCCACAGGGGGTAATAGAGGCCAAAAGGTTGAAATATAATAGGGGGAATAAACACCCAGAATCCCCCCTCATACTGTTAACTTTCAACAAGACCACACTACCAAGAGAAGTGGTCATTGGTCTCTTCAACAAAGTGGACGTGCGACCGTACATACCGGCACCTATGAGGTGTTATCACTGTCAACGGTACGGACACGTCTCACAGCGTTGTAACGTCGAACAACAGATATGCGTGTGTGGTAAGCCGTTACACGAGGGACAACCGTGCGGCGAACCAATAAAATGTGTAAACTGCGGGGGCAATCACTCGGCTAAGTCGAGGAATTGCCCCATCTTTAAACAAGAGTCAGCCATCCAAGAGCTGAGAGCCCTGGAACGATTATCCTATCCAGAGGCACGACGTAAGCTTTTGGGCAATACGCCCCGTCGCTCAGCCTTGGATGGATACGCACGCGCTGTTGCCGCCCCCGCCCCTTCAGCGGCTGATAAAAACAACGACTTAAAAGAAGTAAAAGAAACTATAAAAATGATGCAGCAAACAATGCAGAGATTGCAAGAGAGCCTTATGCGCTCTGTGGGTGTAGCTGTGTCTACACCCAGTACAGCCGCTGTTGTGTCAGCCAAGGTCCCTGAGACCAAGAGGGTGATTACCACCACTCCTCAGGGACCCGTCGTACGTACTGTGACGTCTTCTCCTAAAAAGAAGACATCACCAAAGAAGACACCGCCAAGAAGGCGCCACAGTGTGGGGGAGAAGGAGGTGGAAAAACCAAGGTCCCCCAAAAAGGGACCTTCCACTACCACCTCGGAGGCAGAAACCATGCTGCCTCCACCAATGATGGCTCCGCTACCACAGCGGCCGTCTCGACCGGGCACACCTGAACGCCCGGTCACCCCCCTCCCGAGTCGCTCTATCCAAACACCGATGAGTGACTCGGAAAGTACGACCGCGTCGGTACGTACGGGTACTAAGCGCCCGACGACCGACGCCTATACCAACACCTCGGCAACAGAATCTGACAATTCGGACGCCGAGGTGAAAGTGATCAAACGAAAAAAAGGCTGGCCAAAGGGGAAACCTAGGAAGTAGCCACACTTCCTAGGGAGCAACCCTAAGTAGTAACAGAAATGGCTATCGTACAGTGGAACTGTAATGGTGTTAAGCACCATTACTGTGAATTGCAGATGCTTCTGGCTGAGCACACGCCTATGTGCGTGTGCCTTCAAGAGACCCATTTAAAGCCGGCGGAACAATTTTCAATAAAAAATTATCATATCCGCCGGCATAATGTACAGCCAGACATCCGGGCGAGGGGGGGTGTTGCCATCTTGATAAAAGATGGCGTCCCTTTCCGGGACCATCCATTAAACACTCCCCTACAAGCTATCGCAATTCGTTTAATGAAACCGCCCCAGTTCACAGTATGCTCGGTCTACCTACCAGACTTCGACTGGAATGTCGAATCACTGACCGAGCTTACATTACAGTTACCACGCCCATTTTTGTTACTAGGAGATTATAATGCTCACAGCCCTATGTGGGGCTGTAGCACAAGAGACGCCCGTGGAAGACTCATAGAACGGTTTCTAGACGAGTCTGAAACGGTCTTGTTGAATACCGGTCAAGGTACTTTCATCAATGCAAGAACCGGTGAGCTGTCGGCTATCGACTTATCACTTGGCTCACCGGTCATGGCACACCGTTATGAATGGACGCTGGCGTCTGATTCATACGGTAGTGACCATATTCCCATTATATTGAATAGTACCACGCCGATGACTCCACAATCATCTTCGCCGAGATGGCGTCTTCGTCAAGCTGACTGGGATAGGTACGTAGATTCATTCCGTACACCCGAGCTGACTGGAGACGTAGAAGATGATGTGGAGCAAATGTCCTCCAGTGTCATTGAAGCAGCATATCAGAGTATACCAAAGTCGTCCAGCATTCCACCCAAACGTCATGTACCATGGTGGAATGAAGTCGTGAGTGTAGCAGTTGCAGAGAAAAAGCGGGCGTACAACGAACTCAGACGTCGCCCCACGCAGGAAAATGTGATAGCCTACAAGCGTGCGCAAGCACGCTGTAAGAGAACTATTAAAGAACAGAAGAGGCTATCATGGGAGCAATATGTTTCGGCCATTAATACCTCCACCACCACCTCAGAGGTATGGAGAAGAGTGAGGGCCATTACAGGGAAATCCTCCCGTTCACCAATGCCCTCCCTTCTCATCGTCGACGGTCGGAGCATCACTGACCGCGCAGAAATAGCTAATTGTTTAGCTAAACACTTTGAGCGCGTCAGTGGCTCCCAAAACTATGACCCGGACTTCCTGCGGATCAAGATCGAACACGAACAAAACGATCTTGATTTTTTCTCAGATGAATCCCTCCAGTATAACCAACCGTTTTCTATGCAAGAATTACTGGAGGCGCTTCGGGGATCTGGGGACACATCCCCTGGACCTGATGAGATCCCCTACGCCATGATCCGGAACCTGCCTTATCCTGCTAAGTGTAGGTTACTGGATCTTTACAACGAAATATTTAGGCAAGGCGTTTACCCTCCGCAGTGGCGGGAAGCTACCATCATTCCGCTGCTAAAAGAGGGTAAAGATTCATCGCAACTATCTAGCTACCGTCCAATATCCTTGACTTGCTGTTTCAGCAAGGTATTGGAAAAAATGGTGAACAACCGTCTCGTCTGGTGGCTGGAATCCCACAGTCTCATTCCTAAACATCAATGTGGGTTCCGCCGATACCATTCGACTACGGACCATCTTGTTCGCCTCGAGAATGCCATTCAAGACGCCTTTCTCCAACGAAAACACCTTGTGGCAGTGTTCTTCGATTTGGAGAAAGCTTATGATATGACCTGGAGGTATGGCATTCTCAAGAAGCTGCACGACTGGGGTTTAAGAGGTAACCTCCCTCAGTTCGTTAAAAGTTTTCTGACTGACCGTTCTTTTCGTGTCCGGGTAGGTGACACTGAGTCTGAGGCCCACTCCCAGGAGAATGGTGTTCCTCAAGGCTCCACCATTAGTGTCACCTTGTTTTCCATCGCAGTCAGTCATATTGCAGCTTCAGCCCCAATTCGGCGTTGCTTGTACGTTGATGACCTCACAATTTTTTATGCAGCCGATTCCATTGAGGATATCCAACAACGGCTGCAACAAGGCATCAACGAAGTGGTGACTTCTGCAGAAGCTCTTGGTTTTCGTTTCTCACCACAAAAAACATCGGTGGTTCACTTCTGCAGAAAGCGCAACGCACATCCGGATCCTGTTCTCACATTGAAAGGATCCAACCTTCAGTGCGTTGATAGCGTCAGGTTTCTAGGACTCATATTCGACAAACAACTTACGTGGCGCCCACACCTCCAAGCCTTAGCTGCGAGTTGTCGCAGGACAATAAACATGCTTAAGTGCTTGGCTGGTGCATCGTGGGGTGCGGGCCGGGAGTCGTTGCTTCGCCTGTATCAATCGCTAGTTCTGACTAGGATTGATTACGGCAGCATTGCTTACTCCTCCGCCCGGGCGTCTGCGCTTCTACTCCTAGATCCTGTTCACCATGCAGGCATACGACTGGCTACGGGAGCATTTCGAACGAGCCCTTCTATGAGCCTCTGCGTAGAGTCGGGCCTTCCTCCGCTGCGACTGAGACGTGAGCGTCTCTTGCTCAATTATGCAGCGGGGGTATATGCAACACCTACACATATAAACTACCCGACTCTGTTCAGATACCGTTTACAGGGGCTCTACGGTCGACGTCCCACCATAAGTCGACCAGTGGCCGTTCGAACGCAGGAGTTATTAGAGAGTCTACACTTACAGTTCGCCAAGGTACTTCCCAAACGTCCTATGGAAGTACCTCCTTGGCTGATCCCTAACGTAAGGTGTCGTTTCGACCTGACTGGTCTCAACAAGGAGGAGACCAGTTCATTCGAATATCGATCCCGCTTTTATGAGATCATTAGCGAACTTGACTCTCTCTGCATATACACAGATGGTTCCAAAACAGCTACGGGTGTTGGAAGTGCCATCGTCATTCGTGACGATCCTCACCCTTGGTCACTTCCTCCCCAGGCCACTGTGTATACTGCGGAGTTATTTGCGATTTTGCAAGCCCTGCGATTCTGTCGAACATCCGAAGACAGCGCATTCCTCATTTGTTCCGACTCGTTGAGCGCGTTGCAAGCGATCTGCCACTCTCATACCATCGATCCACTGGTGCAAAACATCCGAACGTGTCTCTACATGCTCCGCCAAAAGTCTATCACCTTCTTTTGGATTCCCGGACATGTGGGGATACCTGGCAATGAACTCGCCGACCAGGCAGCACGTCATGCAGCCGAAGTCGGCGAGCCACAGGACATTGCCATTCGCCCAGAGGATCTGAGAGTGTGCATTAGATCGGCGATCGATCAGAAATGGCAACGTGAGTGGAACAACCTCACGGCGAAGCTCAAACAGGTGAAACCTGAGGTCCGAAGAACTCCGGCACCTGTAAATCTGAGCCGGCGAGAGAGTGTGGCCCTGACACGTTTACGCTTGGGCCACACGGCGTTAACACATCGTCATCTTCTCGCCGGTGAGGATCAGCCGAGGTGCGCCGCCTGCGGGACGGCGCTGACCGTGAGGCATATAGTTGAGGAATGTGTAACCTTTGAGCCATTGCGCCAGAGGTTGCAGCTCTCGAATAATGTAGCCGAAGCTCTTGCTTACAATTCTGTCTCTGAAAGAAAGATGCTTGAATTTCTCCGAAATTCGCATCTTCTTCAGAGACTTTAGGGGCATACCATCTCAGATTTTACAAGTCGTCTCGTTTCATCTCCCCCGATATTTTAAACTTTACAGCTCCGTTTTAATCCTTATGTGTAAAATGATATTGTGTTTGTCTTATTTATTACCGATACCCTGTTCCAGCTGGTCTGGCAGGGTACTTTTAGTATTGTCGTTATGCCACTAAGGGCCTTTTACACCCTTAGTGGTACTGTTGTTATTTATACATGTTTTTTGTTGTTGTTATTTCTTTTTAACGATGTACTACCGAGGGCCTTTTACACCCGAGGTGGTACATCATTTGTTCTTCCATCTGTGATATTTTGTTATGCCGCTGTAGGCCTGTTGTTATGGCTCTACAGCGGTATTGTGTTAACTCCTTATTGCTTCACTGGTCGGCTTGTGGCCTCCCAGGGAAGCAATAAGTTTTGTCTGTGATATATTTTTGTGATACTATTCTGTGATATTTTGTGTGGTTCTAGTCAGGTTCCTCCACTCCGGGGCCGTTTGCACCTCGGAGGGAGTTCCAGCGATGGCTTCCAGGCCTTGGTGACCGGACGCTCTGTCCAGTACTTATCGTACCGTTACCAAGGACTGTCCGCTCTTTTTAAGCCCTGGGATGGCAGGGCCCATCGATGGATTTTATTATGTGTATGTTTTGTCCCTTGTCTATCGCATTTATGTGTCCCTGTCTGTTTTGTGTATGTTTTTATCTTTACCGTTTATGACGGCGCATGCCCTCTGATGGCGATGCCGCCGGGTGCTGCTGACCGCGCCATCCACCGGCAGCAGTACCCCAATTTTAACTAAAAAAAAAAAAAAAAAAAAAAAAAAAAAAAAAAATAATAATAATAATCAGCTACGGGTGTTGGAAGTGCCATCGTCATTCGTGACGATCCTCACGCTTGGTCACTTCCTCCCCAGGCCACTGTGTATACTGCGGAGTTATTTGCGATTTTGCAAGCCCTGCGATTCTGTCGAACATCCGAAGACAGCGCATTCCTCATTTGTTCCGACTCGTTGAGCGCGTTGCAAGCGATCTGCCACTCTCATACCATCGATCCACTGGTGCAAAACATCCGAACGTGTCTCTACATGCTCCGCCAACAGTCTATCACCTTCTTTTGGATTCCCGGACATGTGGGGATACCTGGCAATGAACTCGCCGACCAGGCAGCACGTCATGCAGCCGAAGTCGGTGAGCCACAGGACATTGCCATTCGCCCAGAGGATCTGAGAGTGTGCATTAGATCCGCGATCGATCAGAAATGGCAACGTGAGTGGAACAACCTCACGGCTAAGCTCAAACAGGTGAAACCTGAGGTCCGAAGAACTCCGGCACCTGTAAATCTGAGCCGGCGAGAGAGTGTGGCCCTGACGCGTTTACGCTTGGGCCACACGGCGTTAACACATCGTCATCTTCTCGCCGGTGAGGATCAGCCAAGGTGCGCCGCCTGCGGGACGGCGCTGACCGTGAGGCATATAGTTGAGGAATGTGTAACCTTTGAGCCATTGCGCCAGAGGTTGCAGCTCCCAGGTAGTGTAGCCGAAGCTTTAGCTTATGATGCAGTCTCTGAAAGAAAGATGCTTGGATTTCTCAGAAATTCGAACCTTCTTCAGAGACTGTAGGGGCTTTACATCTCAGATTTTACAAGTCGTCTCGTTTTGTCTCCCCCGATATTTTAAACTTTATTTTTAGCTTTGTTTTAATTTAATTTTGTGTTCAAAATGCTTTGTGTGCGTCTTATTTATTTATTTATTTATTGCCTATACCCTGCTCCAGCTGGTCTGGCAGGGTACTTTTAGTATTGTTGTTATGCCACTAAGGGCCTTTTACACCCTTAGTAGTACTTCGTTATTTATACCTTGTTATTTGTTTTCGTTATTGTTTTTTATCGATGTACCACCGAAGGCCTTTTACACCCGAGGTGGTACATCATTTGTTTTTACTTTCTGTGATATTTTGTTATGCCGCTGTAGGCCTGTTGTTATGGCTCTACAGCGGTATTGTTTTAACCCCTTATTGCGTCACTGGTGGGCCTTTGGCTCCCCAGCGATGCAATAAGTTTTTCTGTGATACTTACCTGTGATATTTTCTCTAGTCGTTTTCTGTGTATTGTCTAGTCAGGTTCCTCCACTCCGGGGTCCTTTGCGCCTCGGAAGGAGTTCCAGCGATGGCTTCCAGGCCTTGGTGACCGGACGCTCTGTCTAGTACTTATCGTACCGTCACCAAGGACTGTCCGCTCCCTTTAAACCCTGGGATGGCAGGGCCCATCGATGGATTTTATTATGTGTATGTTAGTCCGTTGTCTAGTGCATTTATGTGTCCCTGTCTTTATGTGTTGTTTTTATTTATATTGTGTTTGGCGGCGCATGCCCTTAGTTGGCGATGCCGCCGGACACTGCTGACCGCGCCATCCACCGGCAGCAGTGTCCCAATTTTAATAAAAAAAAAAAAAAAAAAAATAATAATAATAATAATAATAATAATAATAATAATAATAATAATAATAATAATAATAACAATAATAAACGCCCTGTGGGTGGGGGCTTCACTTTGCAGAATTTGCCCACAGTAAGTCCTGCTTGTCGTAAAAGGCGACTAAAAGGACAACCCATTAGGATGGAGAGAAATAGAAAAAAAAAGCCTCGGAAAAATGCCGCTGCCGGTGGAGCGACCGGGCGCATCAGGGTCACCACTGAATGTGACAGCTTAGATCGCGGTGACGACAGGCTGGGTTCTAGGCAGCCACCTGTCAGCTGTAACAACACCTTCAGCCAAAATGCTACTGCCCTACTTACGGAGCCCCCAACACCTTTGGCTCAGCCGACTTTAAGTGTTTCCTCGGAGCATCCTTTGGGGACCACTAAAGCTGGTAAGAAGCGTGTGCGTATGCAATGGACAGATGAACTGAATGAATTCATCGTACGCACATACTTCAAAGTCACTAGACTTGAAACGGACAAAACTGGTTACCGTACAAAATTACATCAAGAGTTCGCGCACAGCTACCCTCACCTAAGTCGCGTTACTGAACAGAGACTGGCAGACCAAAAACGTGTCATTTTTACCAATAACCTCATCCCTTCCTCCCTCATAAACACCATTAAAACACAAGTTGCACATCAATTTGCTCAAAATGAAGAAAGTCAGGACGACGGCCCACCAGAAATGGAGAGTTCCACACAAAACGACACTCAACAACTTGTCGAGAATGAGCCTGACCACCATGAGACAGCAGTAAATGACACCCTACTGCAAAAGATCGAACTGGAATTTAACACAGCGCTTACTGAATTTGAAGGGACGGACCCCACACATAGGTACTTATTGCCTAAACAACACACCTCACGTAGATTGGCTGAGATCGTTGAGATATTGAACAATACAATACTGCCTAAACACTTGGAAACATGTGACAATTTTATCGAGTTACACACAGCTATCTATTGTGGAGCCGTTGCAGCTATACGTTGTAACGGGTCCGATGTAACACCACCTGTAGCGCACAACTCGAAAGAACACAAAACTCCTGCCTGGGAAACACGATTGAATAAACGCATCAGCAACATCCGATGCAACCTCGGCAGGATCACCCAATACCAACAGGGTACGAGGTCCAAACGGCTCAACAAATACATACACGACATATTACGCAAACACACAGTACACACACAATACGAGGAACCCAATAAAACACTCACAGAGATCAGAGATACGCTTCACCAAAAATTAACAGCACTAGCGAAGCGCTTACGAAGATATAAGACCAGTACTGAACGCAGACGACAAAACCAAGCGTTCAGCAGAAACGAGAGACGGTTTTATCAGTCTCTAACGAACACGGTAACTGACAGTAATGGTCTACCGGAGAAGAACGCACTCCATAGTTTCTGGGCGAATATATGGTCCAACACCATTGACCATAATGACAAAGCCAGCTGGATCGATACAGAGTACAGGAATAACGAACATCTTCCGGAGATGCCCTATACGGACATTACTACAGAGGACGTCTCCAGAGCTTTACAGAGATCGCATAACTGGAAGGCACCTGGCATCGACAACATACAAAACTACTGGCTGAAACACTTTACATCAACACACAAGTATCTCGCTGAACACTTTACACTATTTATAAAAACACCAAACCTGACACCGAAGTTCCTAACGCAGGGTATCACATACATGAAATCTAAAAACAGTGATACAAAAAATCCTGCGAATTATAGGCCTATCACCTGCTTGCCTACAGTGTATAAGATTTTGACGTCCTGTCTGGCAGAAAAGATCAATGAGCATTGTCAGATTAACACCATACTGACAGAAGAACAAAAGGGATGTCGAAAGAGGTCACAAGGCTGCAAAGAGCAGCTTCTGATTGACTCCATAGTACTGGAACAAGCGAAAGGGAGAAAACGTAACCTGTACACAGCGTTTATTGATTATAAAAAGGCATTTGATTCGGTCCCGCACTCCTGGTTGCGGAGAGTATTGGAGCTGTACAAAATACACCCAAGTATCGTGAACTTCCTTGGAACGATCATGTCCGACTGGCGAACGACCTTACATTTGAGTATTGGTAATGAAAAAACAACAAGCGACCTTATTCAAGTAAGACGCGGCATATTCCAAGGCGACTCATTGAGTCCATTATGGTTTTGTCTCGCAATGAATCCACTTTCTCGCCTGTTAAATGAAACCAAATACGGTTACAATGTAGGTACGCAAACGAATTCGCGCCATACCATTTCACATCTAATGTACATGGATGATATTAAGATCTATGCAGCTACTAAACATCAATTACAGCAGCTGCTGGGACTTTCCAACGAGGTTATACATGAAATCTAAAAACAGTGATACAAAAAATCCTGCGAATTATAGGCCTATCACCTGCTTGCCTACAGTGTATAAGATTTTGACGTCCTGTCTGGCAGAAAAGATCAATGAGCATTGTCAGATTAACACCATACTGACAGAAGAACAAAAGGGATGTCGAAAGAGGTCACAAGGCTGCAAAGAGCAGCTTCTGATTGACTCCGTAGTACTGGAACAAGCGAAAGGGAGAAAACGTAACCTGTACACAGCGTTTATTGATTATAAAAAGGCATTTGATTCGGTCCCGCACTCCTGGTTGCGGAGAGTATTGGAGCTGTACAAAATACACCCAAGTATCGTGAACTTCCTTGGAACGATCATGTCCGACTGGCGAACGACCTTACATTTGAGTATTGGTAATGAAAAAACAACAAGCGACCTTATTCAAGTAAGACGTGGCATATTCCAAGGCGACTCATTGAGTCCATTATGGTTTTGTCTCGCAATGAATCCACTTTCTCGCCTGTTAAATGAAACCAAATACGGTTATAATGTAGGTACCCAAACTAATTCGCGTCATACCATTTCACATCTTATGTACATGGATGATATAAAGATCTATGCAGCTACTAAACATCAATTACAGCAGCTGCTGGGACTTTCTAGGGAAGTTTCGCGAGACCTCTGTATGGAGTTCGGAATCGATAAATGTCGAACACAATGTCGTTCTGGAGGAAAACGAGATGCGGTCGCATTCGAACTCGAACCAGAGTCTGTTATGCAGCCCATGGACGAGGGAGAGTCGTACCGGTATCTCGGATTCAATCAGGACGAACGTATAGATCACAGCGCTGTAAAACAACACCTGATGCAGCAATACCTAACACGTGTACGGAGATTACTGAGCACCCACCTTGATGGAAAAAAAACCATCAAAGCAATTAACACCTACGCAGTTCCGGTGCTAACATACTCATTTGGGGTAATCAAATGGACGCCTACGGACTTGACAAACATCGAGATCAAGACCCGCGTCCTTATGACCAAATACAGAATTCATCATCCCAAAGCAGCGATAGAACGATTGACGCTGCCAAGAGCCGAAGGGGGTCGAGGTCTTATAGACATAAGGAACACGCATAATAAACAGGTTCATAACTTGCGAGAATACTTTTACACCAAAACACACACATCACACTTACACAATGTAATAATCCAAGCCGACAAGGCATATACACCATTAAACCTCTCACACACAGAAATGCCAGATAGTTTTTGCCGTTTGGTCACGAAGGAGGACAAAATTCAGCAATGGATTCGGAAGCCTTTACATGGGAGACATCCACATGATCTTAATCAGAGTAACGTCGACAAAGCAGCGTCGCACGCCTGGTTGAGTCAAGGAAGTCTTTTCCCGGAGACTGAAGGATTCATGCTAGCTATACAAGATCAAGTAATTCATACAAAGAATTACTCAAAATACATACTTCGTGACTCGTCAATAACATCTGACTCATGCCGGAGATGCCATTCCAAACCTGAAACGATCCAACACATCACAGCTGCCTGTACTCAGCTCGCTCAGTCCGAATACAAACACCGTCACGACCAGGTTGGCAAAATCATATACCAGAAACTAGCGGTTAAACACCACCTTATAACCGATAAAACACCTTACTACAAGCTCACACCAAAAGTAGTAGCGGAGAATGACTCCTGTAGACTTTACTGGGATCGGTCGATTATTACAGATAAGACCATAAATCATAATCGACCAGATATCACCTTCGTAATGAAAAACACTAAGACAACCTATCTGATCGATATTGCGGTTCCAAATACACACAACTTACAAAAAACACACGCAGTTAAATTGGATAAATACACTGACCTCGCAGCC
Organism: Brachynemurus nebulosus; assembly: GCA_035578155.1. Taxonomy (NCBI): domain Eukaryota; kingdom Metazoa; phylum Arthropoda; class Insecta; order Neuroptera; family Myrmeleontidae; genus Brachynemurus; species Brachynemurus nebulosus. The sequence goes on along the minus strand of JAPWDM010000002.1, from coordinate 12,438,607 downwards.
GAAATAAAACAACAATGGCGAATGGAACATGTCCACATCGTTCCAATAGTGCTCAGTGCCACCGGGGTCATTCCACACACACTACATAATAGTTTGAGCCTCTTGGGTCTCCCAAAATACACATATGTCACTATGCAAAAGGCAGTGATCATAAACACGTGTCGTATAGTACGGAAGTTCCTCAGTAATACGAATCCGACTGCGATATGTGAAAGCACAAAACCTGCTTCTACTCCATCTGAGCCATCTACAGTGAGCGAACAATACACTGACACTCATCCTACTGACACACAACACACATACATAAACACACAATACACTAACACTGAAAGACAAACACTTAACACACATACAGATCCAGATTCGTCTGATGGAGAGGGGGGATCGAACAACTGCCGCACTGTCACTGTTACCGCTCTGGTGCACAATCCTCCCCAATTCAATAACACACAAGGTCCGTTAACCTCTGTACCATCTAAACGCGCAGTTCCAGGAACACCCGATCTTAATGAGCAATTTGATGAACCAGAAAACATCTACACCAAGAAACGTAAAATAGAAAGACACATCCACACACATACACAAACACACACACAAACACAAACAGTCCTTTCCCTTCCCTCTGTCCCTACTCCTACCTACCATCTGAGGACACGAAAACGAACTAGGCTTTCACAGCCCTCTGTCATTGAGCCAACATCTACGCTCCCACAAAAGTCTCGCCGTACGACCCAGTGTACACCAAAATAGACGAATAACACCTCGTTTCAAGTAGCAATAACAACAATATAGGGAGTGATGTGACAAACCCGTCCGTGAATGTACTACGGTACTTTTACGGATTGGTTTGGCACATTACCCTTCCACAGAGCCTAATACCTTGCATAATGCCGGTATAGGTGAATGTTACCCAGTACTGTCCTACTGAGTAGTGAGCGCCAGGTTGGCGTAAAAGACAATAATAATAATAATAATAATAATAATAATAATAATAATAATAATAATAATAAACCCCCCAGGGGCTTGTTGTAACACCCGGTTGCTTCGGTAGTCGGTTGCTACGACAATTCGGGAAGTAGCGCTCCCGGGTCCCCGAGCTAAGGCCAGGTACTTTCTGGTACCTGGTGCGTGGAGTCAACCAGCGCTAAATGGTGGTCTCTGTTAACGGGCTAACTACCCCTAACAGGTTTTCTACTAGTTCCAGACGGTAAAAGAACTAGGAAGGCTGGTCGTGCTGCGGGTCTCTCGGGTGGGCCCGCTAATAAAGGCGGAACCAGTCAAAATTCATCTTCTCGTCTCGTGCGCCTGGAGTGGACGGACAGCTTGAGGAGAGATTTGCTCACGTGCCGCACACAAAGTGAGCCAAATAAGAGAGGGTACATGGCAAGGATGCACGCCATATGGTGCCAGATGCATCCCGAACACTCTAATTTAACGCCACAAAATCTGCGTGACCATGTAGCCCGAATTATAAAATTAAACATACCTACCGGACATGACGATAATCGAGAAGCTCGCGAAGAAGCTAGGGTTGCTGAAACTGCAGTGGTGGAAGTTGAACAGGATTCTGCGGTTAACGGTGAGAGCTCGACCAATAACATCATAGAGCGGGATCAACCGGTAACTTGCGGTGGCAGCGTAGTTACTGAGGCACAGACGGACTTGTTAAATCAAGCCAACACAAATACTGTGCTAGAGTCTAACACCAGAACAAGTTCAACTCCCACACAGAATGATGCCGATCTAAATAGATCCCTTTCTGTCTCAGACAATTTAAGAAAACAATTTCGCGATCTTCTCGATACCGATTTAAACTTTGACAAACGACCACGTCCCAAATACAGACGGACGTATGTAAAGGGCGAACAACTGACCCTACTAAACGAAATTTTGGACGATCATTTATCCCCATCCAGTGATCTCACCGACGTCGACAACGCAGTATATGCAGCGATGCGTGTCCTGACCCCATGTTCTAAGCAGGAAAAGACTGCAGAGGAGAAGGCACGTATTCGTCTTAAACAAATTGACACCAAGGTGAGGGCACTACGACAGCTGGTATCGCGTATCCAATGTGTGATAGAATATATTCAGACCAACAGGCGTTTTACGCGAAAGGTACGGGCTTTTGCCAGAGAACTAAGGTACCGCTATCACACGATAAATTTGGGCAATCTGTTGACCATCAAACAGACACATTTGGATAAGATACGCGCATTGGCCCTGGCCAAGAAGAAAGTAACCCGGCGTGAACGGTGTATTCGGGAAAATAAGATCTTTAACTCGAACCCTTCACGCCTGTTCGCATCTAAAAGCCCTGTTGTGGAGCAACCACCGACGGTCGACGCAATAGAAGATTATTGGCGGGTGATATATGAGACGACTAAAGAGACTGACTTGGACTGTATTCCCATCAGCCAGTTTAGATGGTACTGCAAACAACAGCTTGGCAAAGTGCCATCTCATACCATTATAACATCTGTTGATAAAGAGGAAGTCGAACTTGCTTTCAAAGGCAAGAAGAACTATTCGGCTCCGGGCATTGATGGAATAACGAATTTTTGGTGGAAGAAGCTCACTAGTACCCACCACCACCTTGCCCGTATATTTTCAAATTGGTTATTTAACTGTGAGCCAATACCATCGTGGCTCGCTGAGGGAAGAACGGTCCTAATACCGAAAAAAGGAGACCTATCACAACCACAGAACTACAGACCGATAACGTGCCTGAACACTGTGTATAAAGCGTTCACTTCCATTCTATACGAACGCATCTTGAAGGCGATTGAACCAGTGTGGAGTTCGATCTATGAACAACGAGGTTCAAAAAGAGGAATGTCGGGTTGCAAAGACAACTTGCTGGTCGACAGATGTATCTGTCAGGACGCTAGACAGCACAAACGCAACCTGAGCATGGCCTGGGTGGACTATCGAAAAGCATTTGACACAACGTCGCATGAGCTCATTATCTATTTGCTCCATTGTCTGCGAGTCCACCCCGACATTATTAAATGTATTGAACACCTGTTGCCGCTCTGGAAAACAAGGTTCACAATAACATCCGGTGAACACGTTGTGTCAACGGAGTTGGTGACATACAAACGAGGCGTATACCAAGGAGACAGCCTCAGCCCACTTTTGTTTTGCATCTCGTTGTTGCCCCTGTCAATCAGCCTGAGAAAGGAACCCGGGTACTTGTGTGGCCCGGTAGGAAATCGCGAGCATAAAGTCACACATTTATTTTATATGGATGACTTAAAACTGTATGCCTCGTCGGAGAGTGATCTCAACTGCGCTCTAAAATTAACACACAAATACACGCACGCGATCGGTATGGAGTTCGGACTGGACAAATGCGCGGTGGTGCACTGTAAGCATGGTGTAGTTCCGAATTTTGATTCACACGCCCAATTAGTGGATGGAAGCATCATAGAACATCTTGATGAAGGAGCGACCTATAAGTACCTTGGTGTTGGCGAAAGTCACATCCAGGACGTCAAGAACATGAAGGCCGCCTTAAGTAGTAGATATAAGCGCCTTCTCCGACAAATTTGGAGTTCCGAATTGTCGGCGAAGAATAAAACCAGCGCTACAAATATGTTAGCCATACCCATCCTTTTATATACTTTTGGCTCAATTAAGTGGAATGTGAATGAATTGGAGGAACTAGACCGAGACACGCGAAAAATAATGAACATCAATCGTAGTTTGCACCCACGCGCATCGACACAACGACTTTACCTCCCACGAGACCTAGGGGGTAGGGGGCTCCTGTCAGTCGAACGTTTACATGACCGTATAGTCTTAGGTACAGCTTGTCGTGTACTTAACAGTTCAGACCCGCTATTGCAACTCGTCAGGGATCACGAGCTTGCTGGCGTAGGCGCATTTTTATTCACAGCAGCGCAACGTGCCGCCGATATCTTGGGCTTAGCCTTCGATCCGCGCAATCGCGACGGTGATGATAACATTCTTTCACTATCACAGTCGCGCCAAAAGTCGGCAATCAAGAGAGCCGAGCAACAACATCTGCTCAATCAGCATCGCGACAAAGTTCACCAGGGTATGTTCTACCGTCATCTTGACAACCTTGGCCTTTCGAGCGAACTCACTTGGGCTTTCTTGAGAGCTAATGGACTTAAATCGGAAACGGAGGGCTTTATCATGGCAGCTCAAGATGGAGTGTGGAACACCTTAACACACCAAAAATATGTGATGGGTAATAAAGGGGTTTCGAATACCTCGTGTCGGGCATGCAAAGCATACCCGGAAACCTTAATGCACCTGACTTCAGGTTGTTCTTATTATGCTAAATCCACCTATATCCATCGCCATAATGCAGCGTTGCGTGTGCTCTACTTTTATCTTCGTCATCATTACGAAGTTGACAAAACACCAGTTTTGCCCTACGATCCTGCGGAAGTAGAATCCTTTGTTGCCAACCAAAAGTGCAAGATCTTTTGGAATATGCCGGTTGCAACTACCAGGCAATTGACCGCTAATAAGCCTGATGTTGTGCTCCAAGATTTAACATCTCAGACTATGTATGTTATCGAGTTCTCTGCTCCGGCGGAAACTAACATAGTCGAAAAGGAGGAGCAAAAAAGGATTAAATATCAAGATCTAATACACGAGCTGCGACAACTGTACCCGGGCTATACGGTCCGCTTGGTCGTACTTATAATCGGATGTCTGGGGGGTATGCATAACTCCTTTGTGCGCAATCTTAACATCATTCCGGCTTGTAGATCTCACGCCAACATGTTAGCGGCGTCAATGCAAAAAGCAGTTATCATCGGGACGCTCCGCACGCTTCGGTCGCACGAGACGACTTTTTCCGGGAGTTCATGAACACCTTTGAACCCCATGCCCCGTTTAGAGCGGGTCCTCGAACATCCATTGGACCTGCCCTCGAATCTCCCACTGTTATGGTTTCGCAGCGAGGTTCGGGGATTTATTAGGTAGGGAAGACCAGGAAGGGGATGCTGTATGACGGACATTACGTACCTGACCTAGAAGTACCTGACCTGGTACGCTGCACGGACACTTTTTCCTCCGCCTGGGGGTTTTTGAAGTGCAGTCGCGATATTTACGTATAACAATAATAATAATAATAATAATAATAATAATAATAATAATAATAATAATCCCAGGCCACTGTGTATACTGCGGAATTATTTTCGATTTTGCAAGCCCTCCGATTCTGTCGAACATCCGAAGACAGCGCATTCCTCATTTGTTCCGACTCGTTGAGCGCGTTGCAAGCGATCTGCCACTCTCATACCATCGATCCACTGGTGCAGAACATCCGAACGTGTCTCTACATGCTCCGCCAAAAGTCTATCACCTTCTTTTGGATTCCCGGACATGTAGGGATACCTGGCAATGAACTCGCCGACCAGGCAGCACGTCACGCAGCCGAAGTCGGTGAGCCACAGGACATTGCCATACGCCCAGAGGATCTGAGAGTGTGCATTAGATCCGCGATCGAACATAAATGGCAACGTGAGTGGAACAACCTCACGGCTAAGCTCCGACAGGTGAAACCTGAGGTCCGAAGAACTCCGGCACCTGTAAATCTGAGCCGGCGAGAGAGTGTGGCCCTGACACGTTTACGCTTGGGCCACACGGCGTTAACACATCGTCATCTTCTCGCCGGTGAGGATCAGCCAAGGTGCGCCGCCTGCGGGACGGCGCTGACCGTGAGGCATATAGTTGAGGAATGTGTAGCCCTTGAGCCATTGCGCCAAAGGCTGCAGCTCCCGAATAATGTAGCCAACGCTCTTAGTTATGATGCTGTCTCTGAAAGAAGGATGATTGAATTTCTCAGAAATTCGAACCTTCTTCAGAGACTGTAGGGGCTCTACATCTCTGAATTTTACAAAGTCGTCTCTCATTATCTCCCCCGATATTTTAAACTTTTAAGGTTTGTTTTTAATTTCTATGTGTAAAAATGACTTGTGTTTGTCTTATTTATTACCTATACCCTGCTCCAGCTGGTCTGGCAGGGTACTTTTAGTATTGTTGTTATGCCACTAAGGGCCTTTTACACCCTTAGTAGTACTTCGTTATTTATACCTTGTTATTTGTTTTCGTTATTGTTTTTTATCGATGTACCACCGAAGGCCTTTTACACCCGAGGTGGTACATCATTTGTTTTTACTTTCTGTGATATTTTGTTATGCCGCTGTAGGCCTGTTGTTATGGCTCTACAGCGGTATTGTTTTAACCCCTTATTGCGTCACTGGTGGGCCTGTGGCCTCCCAGTGACGCAATAAGTTTTTCTGTGATACTTACCTGTGATATTTTCTCTAGTCGTTTTCTGTGTATTGTCTAGTCAGGTTCCTCCACTCCGGGGTCCTTTGCGCCTCGGAGGGAGTTCCAGCGATGGCTTCCAGGCCTTGGTGACCGGACGCTCTGTCTAGTACTTATCGTACCGTCACCAAGGACTGTCCGCTCTTTTAAGCCCTGGGATGGCAGGGCCCATCGATGGATTTTATTATGTGTATGTTTGTCCGTTGTCTACTGCATTTATGTGTTCCTGTCTGTTTTGTGTATGTTTTTATTTTAACGTGCGTGGCGGCGCATGCCCTTAGTTGGCGATGCCGCCGGGTGCTGCTGACCGCGCCATTCACCGGCAGCAGTACCCCAATTTTAAAAAAAAAAAAAAAAAAATTATAATAATAAAAATAATAATAATAATAATAATAATAATAATAATAATAATAATAATAAGGTGGTGAGGACACCTATAGCAGCTGCCCTTGGCACCCGTGAGGGATATGCCCCATTGGTGTCAAGGAGGCTAAGGGTTCCAGGGGTAGTTTATGCGCAATACAGTAATCTTCGGATTCCATTAGCCTCTGACTACCCAAGATCGGCACCGTTCCTTCTCGAGGTACCACCGTTTTCACAAAAGATGCCGGATCTAGAGGAGAAATCCTCGATCGTTCATTTTTTAACCTTGTTTTTTATTTCTTTTCGTTTTATTGTTTTTTGTTTTCGTTACTTTGATTTCTTTTTGTTTCAGGTTTTCTTTTATCTTTTGTTTCCTTTTTTTGTTTTTGGTTTTGTTTTGTTTTCGTTTTTTCAATGTTGTCCCAACTTCAAGTCATCTTCGGGACCCACACTAGCTCGTGTGTGGCTTAGCGGCGTTGCCTGGAAAAGGGGATCCTGGTGACTGAGGGAAGCCGTTACTTGCGAGTACGGCGGAACAACACGTCACTTCGGCCCTGGCTTCAGGCATAGACCGTGGCTGCGGTTATGCACCGGCCGCAGTAAATTCGAGCGCCCCGGGGTCGTGCGTGTCACTGGGGCAATGGGCTTCGTCCCTAGGGCCCCTCATTCCCGTATCCCTGGCGTGGGAGTCCCACGTCCCTTATGAGGCTCCGTGGAGGGTGGGGAGCGGGGTGGGGGATTTTTCGTACTACAGTTTATGGAAGACTCAAACTTAATTTCAAAGGGCGAGTCCGGGCCCTCCAAACCGGACGCGAACCCGGCTCCACCAACAACACCCGGTGTGAGCAGTAGTAGCACGGAAGCGTCCAACCAACCTGCTACTACATCCAGTGTAACCCCACCGCAATCCGGTGGCGCGGTTACTGAGAAAGCCACGGGGGGTAACCCTCCTCCCTCCAAAAAACAAAAGGGGAAAAATCGTGGGCGTCTGTTTCCTCTGGACGCCCCAAGAATGCAAGAAGAGTTTATGAAATTTATTGTTTTGAAACCAACGGAGGGCGACTTTAGCAAAGTCAGTCCCTTCCTGTTGGCCAGGTTAGTGAAAAATGAAATTGGCCATGTCAAGGATGCCAAACTATCGGGCAAAGGGTTGCTCGTGGAGGCATTCTCAAAGACACAGTCAGAAAAGATCTTAATGATGAAGAATCTAGGGCAATACGCGGTTGAAGTGACACCACATGGTGTATTAAATTACTCCAGAGGTGTCATAATGCACCCGTCACTCGCGTATTGCTCACTTGAAGAGATAGTGTCGGAGATGTCTCCTCAGGGGGTTATAGAGGCCAGAAGACTTAAATACAATAGGGGGAACAAACACCCGGAGTCCCCCTTAATTTTGTTAACTTTTAATAAGACAAGTCTTCCGAAACAAGTGATAATTGGCCTGTTCAACAAAGTGGACGTTCGTCCGTACATCCCAGCGCCAATGCGCTGCTACAGGTGTCAAAAGTACGGACACGTTTCGCAACGTTGTAACGTTGAGCAGCAGATCTGCGTGTGCGGTAAGCCACTGCACGAAGGACGACCGTGTGGCGAACCGATAAAATGTGTGAACTGTGGGGGCAATCATTCCGCCAAGTCAAGGAATTGCCCCAAGTTTAAAGAAGAATCAGCCATCCAGGAGCTGAGAGCTATGGAGCGACTTACTTACCCAGAGGCACGTCGTAAGCTTTTGGGTAACCTGCCTCGTCGTTCCGCTCTGGATGGTTACGCACGCGCTGTTGCAGCCCCCGCCCCTTCAGCGGCTACCAAAAATGAAATGCACGAACTAAGAGAATCAATGAAAATAATGCAAGACACAATGCAAAAATTGCAAGAGAGCTTATTACGCTCAGTGGGTGTACCTGTTGTAACTACACCCACAGTAGCCGCTGCTGTGCCAGCCAAGGCCCCTGAAGCCAAGAGGGTGTTAACAACCACCCCTCAGGGACCTATTGTCAGAACTGTGACGTCTTCCACACAGAAGAAATCGTCACCCAAGAAATCACCGCCTCGAAGACGTCGCAGTGAGGGGGAGAAAGAGGTGGCAAAACCGAGGTCCCCTAAAAAGGGACCCTCCACAACCACCTCGGAGGCAGAAACCATGCTGCCTCCACAATCGACGGTGCCACTGCCACAACGGCCAACGGCACCGTCTCGACCGGGCACACCCGAACGCCCGGTCACCCCCCTCCCGAGTCGCTCTATCCAAACACTGATGAGCGACTCGGAAAGTACAAACGCGTCGGTACGTACGGGTACTAAGCGCCCGACGTCCGACGCTTATACCAACACCTCGGCTACAGAGTCCGATAACTCTGATGCCGAGGTGAAAGTAATTAAAAGAAAAAAAGGCTGGCCCAAGGGGAAACCTAGGAAGTAGCCACACTTCCTAGGGAGCAACCCGATTAGTAACAAGAATGGCTATCGTACAGTGGAACTGTAATGGTGTTAAGCACCATTACTGTGAATTGCAGATGCTTCTGGCTGAGCACACGCCTATGTGCGTGTGCTTACAAGAGACACATTTGAAGCCGGCGGAACAATTTAACACCAAATATCATCAAGTCCGCCGGCACGACGTACAGCCAGACATCAGGGCGAGGGGGGGTGTTGCCATCATAATAAAAGATGGCGTTCCATTCCGGGACCACCCGTTAAACACCCCCCTACAAGCTATTCCAATACAATTCTTAAAACCGCCCCAGTTTACAGTATGCTCGGTCTACCTACCAGATTTCGACTGGAACGTCGAAGATTTGACCGAGTTTACATTACAGTTACCACGTCCATACTTGTTACTAGGAGATTTTAATGCTCACAGCCCTATGTGGGGCTGTAGCACAAGAGACGCCCGTGGAAGACTCATCGAACGTTTTCTAGATGAGTCTGAAACGGTCTTGTTGAATTCCGGTGAAGGTACTTTTATTAATGCAAGAACCGGTGAGCTGTCGGCTATCGACTTATCACTAGGCTCACCGGTCATGGCACACCGTTTTGAGTGGACGCTGGCGTCACACTCATACGGGAGTGACCACATCCCTATTATATTGAATAGTACCACGCCGATGACTCCACATTCGTCTTCGCCGAGATGGCGTCTCCGTCAAGCCGACTGGGAAATGTACGCTGATTCATTCCGTACACCCGAGCTGACTGGAGACGTAGAAGATGATGTGGAGCAAATGTCCTCCAGTGTCTTTGAAGCAGCATACTCTAGTATACCGAAGTCGTCCAACATTCCACCTAAACGTCGCTTACCATGGTGGAATGAAGTCGTGAGTGTAGCAGTTGCAGAGAAAAAGCGGGCGTACAACGAACTCAGACGTCGCCCCACGCAGGAAAATGTGATAGCCTACAAGCGTGCTCAAGCACGCTGTAAACGAACAATTAAAGAACAAAAGAGGCTATCATGGGAGCAATATGTTTCGGCCATAAATACCTCCACGACCACCTCAGAGGTATGGAGACGAGTGAGGGCCATTACTGGGAAATCTTCCCGTTCACCTATGCCCTCCCTTCTCGTCGTCGACGGTCGGAACATCACTGAACGCGCAGAAATAGCTAATTGTTTAGCTAAACACTTTGAGCGCGTCAGTGGCTCCCAAAACTATGACCCGGACTTCCTGCGGATCAAGATCGAACATGAACAAAATGATCTTGATTTTTTCTCAGATGAATCCCTCCAGTATAACCAACCGTTTTCTATGCAAGAATTACTGGAGGCGCTTCGGGGATCTGGGGACACCTCCCCTGGACCTGATGAGATCCCCTACGCCATGATCCGGAACCTGCCTTATCCTGGTAAGTGTAGGTTACTGGAACTTTACAACGAAATTTTTAGGCAAGGCGTTTACCCTCCGCAGTGGCGGGAAGCTACCATCATTCCGTTTCTGAAAGAGGGTAAAGATTCATCGCAACTATCTAGCTACCGTCCAATATCCTTGACTTGCTGTTTCAGCAAGGTATTGGAAAAAATGGTGAACAACCGTCTCGTCTGGTGGCTGGAATCCCACAACCTTATACCTAAACATCAATGTGGGTTCCGCCGATACCATTCGACTACGGACCATCTTGTTCGCCTCGAGAATGCCATTCAAGACGCGTTTCTCCAACGAAAACACCTTGTGGCTGTGTTTTTCGATTTGGAGAAAGCTTATGATATGACCTGGAGGTATGGCATTCTCAAGAAGCTGCACGACTGGGGTTTAAGAGGTAACCTTCCTCAGTTCGTAAAAAGTTTTCTGACTGACCGTTCTTTTCGTGTCCGGGTAGGTGACACTGAGTCTGAGGCCCACTCCCAGGAGAATGGTGTTCCTCAAGGCTCCACCATTAGTGTCACCTTATTTTCTATCGCAGTCAGTCATATTGCAGCTTCAGCCCCAATTCGTCGTTGCTTGTACGTTGATGACCTCACAATCTTCTATGCAGCCGATTCTATCGAGGATATCCAACAACGGCTGCAACAAGGCATCAACGAAGTGGTGATTTCTGCAGAAGCTCTTGGTTTTCGTTTCTCACCACAAAAAACATCGGTGGTTCACTTCTGCAGAAAGCGCAACGCACATCCGGATCCTGTCCTCACTTTAAAAGGATCCAACCTTCAGTGCGTTGATAGCGTCAGGTTTCTAGGACTTATATTTGACAAACAACTTACGTGGCGCCCACACCTCCAAGCCTTAGCTGCGAGTTGTCGCAGGACAATAAACATGCTTAAGTGCTTGGCTGGTGCATCGTGGGGTGCGGGCCGGGAGTCGTTGCTTCGCCTGTATCAATCGCTAGTTCTGACTAGGATTGATTACGGCAGCATTGCTTACTCCTCCGCCCGGGCGTCTGCGCTTCTACTCCTAGATCCTGTTCACCATGCAGGCATACGGCTGGCTACGGGAGCATTTCGAACGAGTCCTTCTATGAGCCTCTGCGTAGAGTCGGGCCTTCCTCCGCTGCGACTGAGACGTGAGCGTCTCTTGCTCAATTATGCAGCGGGGGTGTATGCAACACCTACGCATATCAATCACCCGACTCTATTCAGATACCGTTTACAGGGGCTCTACGGTCGACGTCCCACCATAAGTCGACCAGTGGCCGTTCGAACGCAGGAGTTATTAGAGAGTCTGCACTTACAGTTCGCCAAGGTACTTCCCAAACGTCCTATGGAAGTACCTCCTTGGCTGATCCCTAACGTAAGGTGTCGTTTCGACCTGACTGGTCTCAACAAGGAGGAGACCAGTTCATTCGAATATCGATCCCGCTTTTATGAGATCATTAGCGAACTTGACTCTCTCTGCATATACACAGATGGTTCGAAAACCGCTACGGGTGTGGGAAGTGCCATCGTCATTCGTGACGATCCTCACGCCTGGTCACTTCCTCCCCAGGCCACTGTGTATACTGCGGAATTATTTGCGATTTTGCAAGCCCTGCGATTCTGTCAAACATCAGAAGACAGCGCATTCCTCATTTGTTCCGACTCGTTGAGCGCGTTGCAAGCGATCTGCCACTCTCATACCATCGATCCACTGGTGCAGAACATCTTGACGTATCTCTACATGCTCCGCCAAAAGTCTATCACCTTCTTTTGGATTCCCGGACATGTGGGGATACCTGGCAATAAACTCGCCGACCAGGCAGCACGTCATGCAGCCGAAGTCGGTGAGCCACAGGACATTGCCATACGCCCAGAGGATCTGAGAGTGAGCATACGATCCGCGATCGATCAGAAATGGCAACGTGAGTGGAACAACCTCACGGCTAAGCTCAGACAGGTGAAACCTGAGGTCCGAAGAACTCCGGCACCTGTAAATCTGAGCCGGCGAGAGAGTGTGGCCCTGACGCGTTTACGCTTGGACCACACGGCGTTAACACATCGTCATCTTCTCGCCGGTGAGGATCAGCCAAGGTGCGCCGCCTGCGGGACGGCGCTAACCGTGAGGCATATAGTTGAGGAATGTGTAACCTTTGAGCCATTGCGCCAGAGGTTGCAGCTCCCGAATAATGTAGCCGACGCATTAAGCTATGATGCTGTCTCTGAAAGAAAGATGCTTGAATTTCTCCGAAATTCGCATCTTCTTCAGAGACTGTAGGGGCATTACATCTCTAAATTTTATTGGAAGTCGTCTCTTGATTCTCCCCCGACAGTATATATTTTATTTTCAGCGTTTTTTAATTTATGTGTTTTTGAAGATTTTGTGTTTGTCTTAATTTATTAACAATACCCTGTTCCAGCTGGTCTGGCAGGGTACTTTTAGTCTTATCGTTATGCCACTAAGGGCCTTTTACACCCTTAGTGGTACTGTTGTTATTTATACATGTTTTCCGTTTTGTTATTGTTTTTTAACGATGTACCACCGAAGGCCTTTTACACCCGAGGTGGTACATCATTTGTTTTTACTACCTGTGATATTTTGTTATGCCGCTGTAGGCCTGTTGTTATGGCTCTACAGCGGTATTGTTTTAACTCCTTATTGCGTCACTGGTCGGCCTCTGGCCTCCCAGTGACGCAATAAGTTTTATCTGTGATACCTTTAGTGAGATTTTTTCTAGTCATTTGTGTGTTTCTAGTCTGGTTCCTCCACCCCGGTGCTATTTACAGCCCGGGGGGAGTCGCAGCGATGGTCTTCAGACCTTGGTGACCGGACGCTTTGTCTGGTACTTATCATACCGTCACCAAGGACTGTCCGCTCCTGTTAAGCCCTGGGATGGCAGGGCCCATCGTTGGTTTTTATTTGTGTATGTTTGTCCGTTGTCTATTGCATTTATGTGTTCCTGTCTGTTTTGTGTATGTTTTTATCTTTATCGTCTATGGCGGCGCATGCCCTTAGTAGGCGATGCCGCCGGGTGCTGCTGACCGCGCCATCCACCGGCAGCAGTTCCCCAATTTTAATTAAAAAAAAAAAAAAAAAAAAATAATAATAATAATAATAATAATAATAATAATAATAATAATAATAATAATAATAATAATAATAATCACGAGCTTGCTGGCGTAGGCACATTTTTATTCACAGCAGCGCAACGTGCCGCCGATATCTTGGGCTTAGCCTTCGATCCGCGTAATCGCGACGGTGATGATAAAATTCTTTCACTATCACAGTCGCGCCAAAAGTCGGCAATCAAGAGAGCCGAGCAACAACATCTGCTCAATAAACATCGCGACAAAGTTCACCAGGGTATGTTCTACCGTCATCTTGACAACCTTGGCCTTTCGAGCGAACTCACTTGGGCTTTCTTGAGAGCTAATGGACTTAAATCGGAAACGGAGGGCTTTATCATGGCAGCTCAAGATGGAGTGTGGAACACTTTAACACACCAAAAATATGTGATGGGTAATAAAGGGGTTTCGAGTACCTCGTGTCGGGCATGCAAAGCATACCCGGAAACCTTAATGCACCTGACTTCAGGTTGTTCTTATTATGCTAAATCCACCTATATCTATCGCCATAATGCAGCGTTGCGTGTGCTCTACTTTTATCTTCGTCGTCATTACGAAGTTGACAAAACACCAGTCTTGCCCTACGATCCTGCGGAAGTAGAACCCTTTGTTGCCAACCAAAAGTGCAAGATCTTTTGGAATATGCCGGTTGCAACTACCAGGCAATTGAACGCCAATAAGCCTGATGTTGTGCTCCAAGATTTAACATCTCAGACTATGTATGTTATCGAGTTCTCTGCTCCGGCGGAAACTAACATAGTCGAAAAGGAGGAGCAAAAAAGGATTAAATATCAAGATCTAATACATGAACTGCGACAACTGTACCCGGGCTATACTATCCGCTTGGTCGTACTTATAATCGGATGTCTGGGGGTATGCATAACTCCTTTGTGCGCAATCTTAACATCATTCCGGCTTGTAGATCTCACGCCAACATGTTAGCGGCGTCAATGCAAAAAGCAGTTATTATCGGGACGCTCCGCACGCTCCGGTCGCACGAGACGACTTTCTCCGGGAGTTCATGAACACCTTTGAACGCCCATGCCCCGTTTAGAGCGGGTCCTCGAACATCCATTGGACCTGCCCTCGAATCTCCCACTGCCACGGTTTTGCAGCGAGGTTCGGGGATTTATTAGGTAGGGAAGACCAGGAAGGGGATGCTGTATGACGGACATTACGTACCTGACCTAGAAGTACCTGACCTGGTACGCTGCACGGACACTTTTTCCTCCGCCTGGGGGTTTTTGAAGTGCAGTCGCGATATTTACGTTAAATCAATAATAATAATAATAATAATAATAATAATAATAATAATAACGTGTAGCTGGGCTAAAATCCATCCTTCACGTCCCCGTTCGTGCCCGGCGGGCAACTGTTAGCTTCGGCTAGCAGGCTGACGAGGCTCTGGTAAAATTCTTCGACGACGATGAACGTCGTATGACCGACCGAGGTTATATCCCCCGTATAAGAGAAGTGCCCCCGAAAGTTGAGATGTGTCTGTAAGTACCTTGACCGGAATTCAGCATTGAGGGAGCCTAGTAACTTGTATGGGTGTGATTGCCGGAGTTGTGAATTGTGTTCGGGTGAGTCGAATAGGTGATAGTTTTCTGTGATTTCCCTTTGTCGACATTGTGATATTTAGTGCTGTGATATTTTTTTTTACGTTGTTTTTAACTTTCCTAGTGTCCACTGGATGGTGCACTCCAGTGTGACACAACTGTGATTAATTTTCGCTGTGATGTAATGTTGATTTCTGTCCCTGTGGCTTCGATTGGTAGGAATGCGGCGTCTAACGCATTCATTCGCGTTGGCCACACGTGTGAGTCAACGTCTGCCCGAACGGCTTGAGCGAGCTCGTCTAGTAAGAAGACGTTGTCGTCCCTCGCACGGATGCGTTTGTCGGCGTCGTGGGCCGCTTCCGCCCCGTCGAAGTGATGGGACACTGGTCAGATCTACTGTGATACTCTGTTGCGTTGTTCCGTTTCCTGTGACCTCGACTCGGACAAACGTGGCCTAGTCTACGTACCGGTCTCCCCAGTAAGTAGACCCCGACGTCTGACAGAAAAGCACATGTAACTTAGTAATCAGTTATCTGATAGAACAGTTCATGTAGCCTAGTAATCAGACGTCAACTGTCCTTACATGGGCGAGTTCCTTGGTATTGACGAAGCCGTTTCGAAATTATCGAGGGTACAGGGAGCGGAATCGTGTTGCAGGGCAAAGGAATCTAATCACTGTGATATATTTGTTTTGTCTTTTTAATAAGTTTACTTTATTTCTTTCTTTGTTTTAATCATTCTCGTCTTTTATGTTTCTGTTTTATCTATTCTTCGTTATTCCGCTGTAGACCTGTTATCATGGCTCTGCAGCGGTATTGTTTTAATCCCTTATTGCGTCCCTGGTAAACCAGTGGCTCCCCAGTAACGTAGTAAGTTTTTGTCTGTGATATTCTTTGTAATATATATTGTTTTAGTTTTTCTTTCGTACATTTTTTTAGTCGGTTTCCTCCACCCCGAGGCCCTTTACACCTCGGGGGGGCGTCTCATCGTTGGTTTTCAGGCCTTGATGACCGGACGACCTGGCTGGTACCTGTCGTACCCTCACCAAGGTCTGTTCGCTCCTTTTAAAGCCCTGGGATGGCAGGGCTCATTGCTGTATTTTAATATGTGTTTGTTGTCCTATGTCTATTGCATTTATGTGTTCCTGTCTTTATGTGTCGTTTTTATCTTTCTACTGTGTTTGGCGGCGCATGCCCAGAGATGGCGATGCCGCCGGACACTGCTGACCGCGCCATCCACCGGCAGTAGTGTCCCAATTTTAATTTAAAAAAAAAAATAATAATAATAACGTGTAATTTTATACATTAATTTTATTTTTATAAATATCTATTTTTATAAATAAATAAATATCTATTTTAACAGAAGGTTTGAGTGTTATTTTCTGGGGGAAATAAAGGGTAAACGAAAATAAAAGAAGTATAATTTTTTTTTCAGATTTCATTTTATTATTGTTAGCAATTTTGTAATACCCCAAACTTTTGACACCGTACTGTACTTAAATTTTTTGGTACACTGCGGTGTCAAAAGTGCGGACCCCCCTAACTAAAAAAGGTATCCGATCACTTTTTGAAGCGTACTGTACTTGTTTTGTATACGTGCAAACCTTCCCCTTTAATTTCACTTAATTGCACCATCTCAAATTGTGGGTGCGGTCGCTAACGATAAATTTTGTCGGGGGCGCACTGTACCAAGGGCTAGATTTTAAAATCAGACTCCGGGATCCAGATTTCTGACCGCTACTGTACTGCCGGAAATTTGGGTGTCAATTGTATCTCAGGGTATTTTTGTATATGAGTCAGCACTTTACAAGATGTTTATTTAATAAAAACTCATGACTTTTTGTACGGTTTGAGTTTGTTTATTTAAGATTTTTTAGCTGACTATTTGTAATTTCATCATATGTTTGCATCATAGTCAGACCCGGTACTAAACAGGAAATGTTACTGGCAACGCTATACAACAGACAGAAATACGTGATACACTATCGGAACCTGAAACAATGTCTACAACACGGGATGAAATTAAAGAAAATACATAGAGTGCTACAGTTTAATCAATCACCATGGCGTAAATCCTACATCGACTTGAATACAGCTCTAAGACAAATGGCGGGAAACGAATTCGAGAAAAACCTCTACAAGTTACTCAACAACGCGGTTTTCGGGAAAACGATGGAAAACGTACGGAAACACTCGATTGTGAAATTGTTAACGAAATGGTATGGACGATATGGTGCGGAAGTTATGACAGCGAAACCGAATTTCCACAGCCGCACCATATTTGACGAGAATCTTAGCGCGGTCGAACTACGGAAAACGGAAGTATTTATGAACAAACCAATATACGTCGGGCAAGCAATTCTGGATATTTCGCAAACATGTGTCTACGATTTTCATTACAACTACATACAGCCAACGTTCGGGAACAACAGCAAATTACTCTACACGGATACCGATTCATTAATTTACGAGATAAAATGCCCAGATATTTACGAAATAATGAAACGAGATATTCAATACCTTGATACATCAGATTACAGCGCAGATAATCAATATAACATACCAAGAGTCAATAAGAAAATACCCAGGTTAATGAAGGATGAGCTAAATGGACGAATATTTACAAAATTTATGGGTTTAAGGTCAAAAATGTACAGTTGTCAAGTGGACGGCGAGGATCACACGAAGAAAGCGAAAGGTGTAAAGAACACTGTGGTTAAGAAAACGATAACTTTTAACGATTACGTAGACTGTCTAAAACACAATACAATCGTAAACCGACAACAAAACCTGATACAATCGAAAAAACATAACGTGTATAGTGTAACTCAGAATAAGATTGCGCTCAGCCCGTATGATACGAAACAACATATTGTGGAGGGGGAAACGGATACTTTAGCATGGGGACATTACTCGTTAAATTAGTACGCAAGTGGAAATGGCATCGTCATCATCGGCTTACTGGAAACGGCTACAAATATTTTCAAGTGAACTAGATAAACTACGTAAACGGGTTGATACCTACGAAAAAACAATTGTGCTATTGTAAAAATTCAAAATTTGAAATTGTCTGAACCGGTATCAATGGACTGGGATAAAATGGATGTTTCAATTGGTGAATTTTTCGAACGTGAACCAATGCTACTGAACGAACTGACTTTGGAAACATTTCTTCAAGTCTACAAGTGGATCAGTTTGAATGTGCTGAAAAGTTATGGTGCGAAAATCATACAACGCGCCTGGATTTGGTTACCATCCGATTATCGAGCCATGTTTCAAGAATGTGAACCATGTTTTGAACATTATAATCGACCATGGCAACAAGATCATATTGATGGACGTCCTGGTTTGAAAATTCGCTGTGAAATGTGCAAGAATGGCGTGAAAATGGAGGAAAACTTTCAACCGCCCGTTGGTGAACCATTGACATCTGCAACACGGATTTCACACGTTGAAGACATATTTCTGACTCATCCTTATTTGTATACAAAAGTCAAAAATTTCGATGTTATTATACTTAACAAAACAACTATTGAAATATGATATTTGGGTGCAATATCTGTATGCATATATGATACCCGAATATGCACAACGAATTTGTCAAGTATGGGATCAGTTACCTGAAAACATGAAACAGTTACGTTCGGGTGTTATTGAATATATAAACAAATCATACAATTTTTAATATTTATTTATTGTAAAAAATATTTCATATACATTTATTGTAAAAAATATTTCATATACAAAACATTTATTGTAAAAAATATTACATATACATTTATTGTTAAAATATTTTGTATTCATACTTATATTTTAAAAATAAAGAAAAAAAAGTATTTACATATATGTGTTATTTATTTGAAAAAAACCTTTTTATCTTACAGATTATCAAAAATTAGATTGTTTAAACAATATCAGATTCTTGAATCCAGCTGTTGTTATCCGATGGGAAACCAAGCCACTTGACCAATACTTTCCCATCACGTCTCTTCAGAATTCGTTCCACGAGGTACACATCAGGATATTTAACTTTCTGTAGTTCATACTCGTAAAAGCTGCCTCGGATAGGCCGATGATTGATATCTTCAAGTAGATATGTGACCGGATTTGTATGTTGAACTTTGACGATCTTAAAAATTTCCGTAGACCAATTCGGTGTGTAGCCTTTTTCAAAGATTGATTTAAATTTCCTAATTCGAACAAAGTCGTTAACTTTATACTTGGCTGCACCAGCAATTTTTATATTACTGTGTTCATTAGATAATAAATATGCTTCATTATCAGCAGTGACATCTCGTGGAGCCATTTTGATTGTACGATGCTTTGTTCTATTATATTCATCAACTAAATCGTTAATTAATTGCAACCATTTATAATTACCGTTTAGAGAAAAAGCACGCCAAAGTTTATTCTTAATGGTACGATTAAAACGTTCAACGATTGAAGCTTTTAACGTACTATACGTAGAGTAATGATTAATATTATGTTTTTCCATTAACGCCTTAAAGTTACTATTAAAAAATTCTCGGCCGTCGTCTGTTTGAAGGTGCGTCGGTGTGCGCTTGCTCTGTTTGAATATTGATTCCATGGCAGCAGTAGCAAGCACTCCAGATTTATCTTTTACCGGTACAGTCCAAGCATACTTCGAAAATGTGTCAATAGCTGTCAACAGGTACCTATATCCATGATTTTCTTTCGCATCAGCACCCATTTCAACAAGATCAGCCTGCCATAAATCATCGATACCCTTAGTTATAACACGACGACTTTTGAAATTTTTACGAGCCGGTTTGTGTAATTCGCTTACAACTTGTTCTTTAACTTTACTCATCTTGAACTGTTGGCATGGTATTTACAGTGAGTTGCTTATATAGGTTTGAAATAAATTGTATTTTATTTTCTAATTGCTTAAATTTAACGTGAAATTCCTCTTTAAATACCGCATTTGCTATAGTTTCCATTACCATTTTCAACTCATTATCCATGTTCTCCAAATGACTAAGTTTTGCGGTCACAATTGATTCAAATTGTTTATGTGAATTTTCAAGTGTTGTCATACCGTCCGAAATTTTAGCAAGCGCTTCATTAAGAAAAGCCAAGTTAACAGCATCAGCTTTATGTTTAGCTGTGCGAACGTTTGTCAGACGTTTACCTTTCATATCGTAATCACCATTCTTTGTTAAATTAATGGAAGCGGCCTTTCCGCCACTGCTGAATCGACCGAATTTGTCAACGCTCATGTTTGAAATGACTATCTAATCAGGTTGATCACCTGTATTTATTCTATTACATCAGGCTCATGCAATTCCTCTAAAATGGCTTGTATCTCATTTTGATGATTGGTGTGTCCAGCTTGCTGTGATGCAATCAATAATATTAGCCTATCGAAGTTCGTCTATATCATTCCAATAACGATAATCAATCATTTGATTAGCATCGTAATGCATTAAACCGGAACCGGTTGGTTGTCGTTTGGGTGTTGACGTGTACCTTGGTGACGATGGAAAAAGTTTTTTTATATTTATTCTATACTTATAACTTTGATTTGAATTAACTGGTGCATTAATATTCTTTTATTAACCGGTTCATTAACTTCTTTTATGCGCATTAGTACTTTTTAAAATGGTCTTATAATATCTAAATCCGACTCTGTGTATACATGATGATTTGAATATTTTTTAAACATTAACTCAAAGATACCTTCACTGCCGGGGTAAACGATGTTGTTAATAATAAAATTATCATCAATTATATCCAATTCAGAATTACCAATCATCCATTTATTTGTTCGCTCATCTATACGCGGTCCATAGGTACGATCAAGGGTTGTTTTAGCTCTACGTGTGGTTGCTAACGTGAGATATTTTTCAGCTAGTGCACCAACATAGGGTTTTGCTGTAGGTTGACTACTTTGTTCCATCACATAAGGTGTTGCTGTAGGTTGACTACTTTGTTCCATAAGCGTTGACCTAAATATCTCAGTATCATCATCATTATTATCATTACTAAGAAAATGTGACTTTATATCAACATCAGAATCGGTTGAAAGACCGTTGAAAGACTTTTTTAATTTTAGGTTTTTCATCTTTAAGCAAGAAACTTTTTATTGGTTCGTTTCTTATTTCAGCAGCTAGTTCCTTAAGTGGCTCCGTTATTGGCTTAAATGATTCTTGTAAATTTTTCTCTCATTTAAACTGACTATCTTTGAGCGCACGGTATTTGGCGCGTATGGATTTTGTAGCATTGATGATTTTTCGTTTTAGCTCCCGTTCGCTATCCATAGTGTGTGCGTGCTTATGCTATTACAGTTTACTAGCAAATGTGCAGTGTGAACGTGTACACAGCCATTTTATAACTTTTTCGAACCGAATTGATGAACTGAACAGAGATTTCAGTCAACCCGCACACTATTTCGGTCGAACCGCACACTATTTCGGTCGAACCGCACACATTTCCGGTCGAACCGCACACTATTTCGGTCGAACCGCACACTATTTCGGTCGAACCGCACACTATTTCGGCCGAACCGCACACTATTTTGGTCGAACCGCACACTATTTTGGTCGAACCGCACACTATTTCGGTCGAACCGCACACATTTCCGGTCAAACCGCACACTATTTCGGTTGAATCGCACACTATTCCGGTCGAACCGCACACTATTTCGGTCGAATCGCACACTATTTCGGTCGAACCGCACACTATTTCGGTCGAACCGCACACGTATTCGGTCGAACCGCACACGTATTCGGTCGAGCCGCACACGTATTCGGTCGAACCGCACACGTATTCAGTCGAACTGCACTGCATCAGTAGGTATGGGGCCACTTGGCAACGCAGTGTAATTGCCTATATTCAGGGGCAAGTATTTGAATATTGATGCTGAGTAAGTATAGTATCATCTAGCAATGAACTATATGTAATTGGTAAAATGAATTAGTCTATTTCGGTTCGACTACACACACACACACACACACTGGTATTTCATATAGAAATAATCTATATGTTATTGATCAGTTTTTAATTTGAATAAAGATATCGAAATTTTTACGATACCTTCCGGCATTTAACTCAGTATCTTTATCTATAACTAAAAAATTATACCTTTCACGCCAACATACATTGAAAATTTCTTTGAACTGATCGAGTGACATGTCACTACCTACATGTTCTTGGAAAACGTGTTTGATATTAGTCAAATCTTGTTTAAATAAAACTATTAAATTAGCATTATCTCTAAGTAATTTTTTTGGTATGAAACTGTACGTCTGACAAAGATTGAAGACTGAAACATCTCTATGACGCCCCATACTCAAATATGCTCTTATATTATTTTGTTTATCCGTTGCAACATCGTCAAATATAAAAATTGAATTATTTTTTACATCTTCTGGTGCTATAACATCATCATTATTAGAAAAAGTAAAATATCCTAAACCCCTTATTGGTTTGAGAACGCGTTTCAAATACTCATACTTTGGTTGGCAGAGTGATTTTGAATAGAGATAAACATTTTCAAAACTTAATCCATTCGGATGTTCTAATAAATTTAATAAAATGCTAGTCTTGCCACAACCCGAAGGACCAGAGATTTAACATCTTATACTATCCGGTAATAAGGGGCCATGCTTTTTTTCAGCTAATGTGGTTGATACAAAATCCATATTTTTGATTGGTAGTTCAACATCTTGTTTTATGAAACGCATTTTTAACGCTACTGATTGGTTATATAAACACTCACCCCCTTATATACTTACGCGCAGTAGTCATCATGAATCACTACAGCGTGGATTGGCGCACCTTAGGTCTTGAATGTATACTCGTCAACAATGAATTTAATTGTTGCAGTGATCCACAAGTCACCGACAACAATGAAATTAAATGGTTTAACGATTCTGATGAACCATTGTTGTCAATAACTTTTAATCATATTGAAAAGGATGATATTATGCATCTATGTATTATAATTTCTAATTGCTGTGAAAAGAGAATTTATTTGATTGAATGTGATCAAAATTGTAAATTAACTGTTCATGAAATTGATTCTTTTCAATTTTTCATGAATCTATAAATAGCTCGAATCAAATTTTATCAGCATTCAGTTCTAATGTTACGTCACAACCGACAACAACGAAGTGGTCGTGGACTTGTTAATTCATTAATTAACAAATTGGCATTTGAACTTCACATACCTGGCTATCAGTATTGTGGACCGGGCACAAAATTACAAGAAAGATTAGCAAGAGGTGATCCGGGAATCAATAAATTAGACGGAGCTTGTAAGGCACACGATATCGCTTACTCGCAAAGTAAAAATCTCTCTGATCGACATAAGGCAGATTTAATTTTAGCAAACGCAGCCTGGGATCGAGTTAAATCTTCAGACGCAAAATTTGGTGAAAAAGCTGCTGCGTGGGCCGTAACAAACGCAATGAAAGCTAAAGTAAAACTTGGTATGGGTGTGAACAAAAAGGCTACACTCGGTCAAATGCGGTGTACGCGGTACTGTTAAAAAATTAAAACGTGAAACAATTAATAATGCTGTAAAGCTTGCTCTTAAAGCAGCCAAAGTTGCAGTTAGGGGTAAAAAAATTAAAACACCACGTATTATTCCAATAACTAAAACGGGTGGTGTTCTACCACTTTTACCAATTTTTGCGGCACTTTCGGCAGCTGGTGCGTTAGCGGGTGGTGCATTAGGAATTGCAAAAGCTATTAATGATGCTAAAGAGGCACAAAAACAATTGAATGAAAGTGAACGCCATAACCGAACGATGGAGGCTATTGCTATACGTAATGGTCGGGGTTTGTATATAAAACCATATAGAAAAGGATTAGGATTATACTTGCAACCGTATCCAAAAAACTTATAATGAAATTGCCCGAGCGGGCACTAACCGATAGAGATTTACGTAAATATGCGAAATATTTACCCCATTTTCGTGGTGTATTTATGCGCGATAATTTACCGAAACGTGGACCGTGGTATAATGAATGTGGTATTTTAAATTTAGATAGTTCTACCGGACCTGGTACTCATTGGACCTGTTACTGGAAAAATGGGAATCAGGTAGATTATTTTGATAGTTTTGGTAATTTAAAACTACCGCTTGAAGTGGCTCGCTACCTTAGTGGAAATAATATTACATACAATTATAATAAATATCAAGATTATAATTCCTATAAGTGTGGTCATTTATGTTTAGAGTTTCTTTATAATAAATATTACGGTGATGGTGATAAATATTTATAAAAGAAATCAACGCTCACGTATGTTTCTCATTTCGAAAGACGAAGTCATGGCGTTCACATTAACTTTATCGGGAAATACTTCTATACTCACTGCACACTATTTTCCGGCAATTCAACTTAGAAATCAATATGAGTGTGCTCTATTAGATTTCCAAGTATACAATTCAATTCCTAATGTAACTGCGAAAAATAATTTATTACATTACGGTGGTAATGATGTAATATCATTTCCAACCAGCACCTTTGAAATAGATGATTTAGCTACATATATAAACAAAACTATTTACAACAAGTATGGCAATATAATATATAACAACGATAATGATGAACCATACATACATCTAAGGGCTAATAATAACACACTCAAATGCGAAATAATTAGCAATAAAGTTATTGATTTCACTAAACCTAATACAATTGTTTCACTTTTAGGGTTTACTAAACGGATATTAGAACCAAACAAGCTTCAATCATCTAATGAGCCTGTCAGTATTATGAAGGTGAATGCAATACGCATTGAATCTAATATTACGAGTAATGCTTATATGAATGGTATGCTAGCTCACACACTTCACGAATTTTCACCTCTTGTTGCGCCAGGGTATAAAATAGTTGAGGTACCGCGAAATATAATCTATTCACCAGTAACCGTTAGAGAGTTAACATCTCTTTCGCTGAAAATTGTCGATCAAGACGGTGATTTGGTAGATTTTCGCGGTGAAACAATCACAGTACGTTTGCATTTGAGACCATGTTAATTTACAATCTGGAGCAACCCGCCGCTAGGCTATATAATAGAGGGTTTTTACAACCTGAGCTCATTCAGTTGAATACCATTATACGTAAAGCATTTAAACAACAGTGTATTTCACCTGAAGGTTTAGCATTTCTTGAAGCACTGGGTCACAAAGTTAAAAGAAAATGGTATACAGTGACGTATTAAATATTCCTGGTGGCTCACAAATTGACGATAGCATTACGAACTTTGAATATCATACATATGCGCACTTTTTACGATCCTTTAAGAATAATGACGAAGTTAGAATATTAATTCAAAACCAGGACTTGTACATTTTACCTAGTGAAAGTTTTATTTACATTGAGGGGAAAATTTTAAATAATGAAAATGCCGTTCCAGATATTAAATTGGTTAATAATTAATTGTATTGCCTTTCTATTCGATGAAATTAGATATGAATTAAATGGGGTTGAACTTGAACGTGTTAGGTATGTTGGTCTAACATCGACATTAAAAAATTATTTATCGTTAAACGATGGTGAGAGTTAACAATTACTAAATGCTGGTTGGTCGATTGATAATGATTGTACAATAAAATTACCACAAGCCAACTTTAACTTTTGCATTCCGCTTAGAAAATTAATGGGATTTGCTGAGGATTATGGAAAAATTATGTTAAACGCAAAGCATGAATTAATTCTTATTCGTGCACGAACTGACAACGATGTAATTGTTTCAGAATCGGATTCGTTGAAATTTGAAATAAATAAACTCGAAAGTTCCACATGTAACTGTTTCAGATGAAATTAAATTATCACTGCTAAAATATGTTGAACAAGCTAAGCCTATACAGATTAGTTTTAGAGCGTGGGAAACTTATATTCAATCTGCATTACCCACTACACAACAAAACACTTGGGTTGTGAAACACTTGGGTTGGGTTTTTTCTTTTTTAATTGTATTATCAGTTTTTAATTATAACCATTTCTAATCATTGTTTCCAAAAATTTCAATGTTTCCAGTTAATTTTTAAATGGTTTAATTATAGTAATTTTTGATTTTTGCAGAAGCTTTTATCGGGGATAATGGACCCTGACGCTGAAGAAACGACCATAAACAACATCATTGCTGCCCAACGGGTTTGTGACCAATCTCAGAGTGTTACCGACCAGCTTATAAGTGAATTAAATGAAATTGGCAAGATAAAACCATGGATGAAAATGAGTGAAGTAGATAGGCTATGACA
This sequence comes from Brachynemurus nebulosus, assembly GCA_035578155.1. Lineage (NCBI taxonomy): Eukaryota > Metazoa > Arthropoda > Insecta > Neuroptera > Myrmeleontidae > Brachynemurus > Brachynemurus nebulosus. Next base: position 12,412,164 of record JAPWDM010000002.1, on the reverse strand, counting down.
GAGCGAGCACACCGGTTGTCTCAACAGTTTGGGTACATACTGATGCAAGATGCACCCAGTACCTTCTGACGCAAGATGTACCCAAATTTTTGAGACACACTGTACCTCATGTAGGGATTGATTTTTGACCCGGCACGTACCGAGTACATGTATTTAAAATTTGTTGTTGACATTTGACCCCAACACTCGCTCATACTGTTGGCCTTGAAACTCCAAAGACATGAGAAATCACTTCGACATAATAAATTCAAGTTAACCCATTATGCGTCATCACAATTTACTTATCACAATTTGGTTTTGTGTTAACCCATTACCCGCCAGCACTGACGTAGTTTTTGAATGCAAACCTAACGCATGCGCAGATTAAATTTAAGTACACGACGCATGCGCAGACTGAATTTTAGGTTACAATTTGATAGATGGGGTACACTACCGCGTCAAAAATGTGGAGACACCCTAACTCGGGGGTGGCTCCAAACTTATAACACCGTACTGTACTTAAATTTTTGGTACACTGCCGTGTCAAAAGTGTGGACCCCCTAACTGAAAAAGGTATCCGATCACTTTTTGAAGCGCACTGTACTTATGTTTTGTATGTACATGCAAGCCTTGGCCTTTAATCTCACTTAATTGAGTCATCTTAAACGAAAGGTACACTATCACGTCAAAATTGTGGGATTACCCTAACCCAAGGGGTGGCCCCAAACTTTTGACACTCTACTGTACTTAAATTTTTAGTACACTGCGGTGTCAAAAGTGCGGACCCCCTAACTAAAAAAGGTATCCGATCACTTTTTGAAGCGTACTGTACTTGTTTTGTATACGTGCAAACCTTCGCCTTTAATCTCACTTAATTGCATCATCTTAAATTGTGGGTGCGGTCGCTAACGATAAATTTTGTCGGGGGCGCACTGTACCAAGCGCTAGATTTTAAAATCAGACTCCGGGGTCCAGATTTCTGACCGCTACTGTACTGTAAATCGAGTGTCTACTGTACTTTTCAACAAGTTTAAGCCTGTTTTCAGCAAAGTCAGCACTTTTTTCTTAACAACGCAATAAATTTAATTTTATTTTTTGAGTAGGCGATCTGATTATAAATTGTTTATTTAAATTTTTTTGCATTGTGTAAATTAATTGCGTCGTATTATATAGAAAAATTGTTGAAATATAAACCTTGACATTTTGACCTCGCACGTGCTAACTAGAATTAACCTTGAAATTTTTAACTTGTTTAAACTTGTTAGTTCATATTGCAAGAATTCTTATCGGTATAAGTTTGTTTATCTTGGCTGAATTATAATTATACTATGACTCATACAAGCGGGGATTTTTGTTATATTTGTTTATTTATATAATAATTTTGGATCATGTAATAATTTTAAAATTGTTTATTTAAGATTTTGCTGAGTCATCAGTTTCTTTGTTAGATTTTGAATACGAAATGAATTTCTGGGAATTTTTATACGGTTTGAGTTTGTTTATTTAAGATTTTTTAGCTGACTATTTGTAATTTCATGATAAATTTGCAAATAGATACATATATTATATTAACATACAATATCACATATGCATATATAACGGGTGTATATTTAATGTTTTAATGAATGTTTTCATATACAGGGTGTATCATTGTAAATATCATTAGATTTTTTGGGGAATACTTTTATAGGTTAATGAAAGTAACTTCTTGCTGTAAAAAATAGGGGAATTCAGGGTAATAATTAAATAAAACGCACATAATTTTTTTTTTTAAATTTTATTTATGGAATATGTATACAAAAAAATTAAATTGCTTAAATCTATATATTACTTAAAATCTATTTATTTTCCATATAAAAATTTTTTAAAAGAATACAATTTTCTAATGAACAAATTTTATCTGAATGAAGCATACAGCGTCTTGAATAATATTCATCTCGCAGAATGGAAATCTTCGATACATCAAATATTTCTTCCAAATTCAGAATCCACGGCTGGTTTTCGGTACCATCAAACAAATTTGAAATCCATTTCTTCTTTTCACCCCCCTTGACGTATATGATATCATACTTCTTTAATATAGGTTTCAATATGGTATGAAGTTTTTTGTACGGAATAAATCCATACGACCAAGGTATCCCATGCCAATTTCAGCAAAGCCAACGGGCTACTCGTTGATATTTCTTCGGCAACTCGTTGAAATCAAACGGTGCGTCGAATATAAGATGTAAGATATCATCTGAATTTTCTGCAGCAATACCAACTTCTTTAAAATAATATTCGTTGTTAGCTCCTTGATAGCCTTGTATGTCAAGAAACGCCATTTTTTACCGCCGCCGTAGAACTGAAATTGTTCACACAATCCACAACTTTATATAGAATAATTAAAAGTGGGGGGGGGGGGGGGGTAATTAGGTATACTTTTTAACCAGGTTAGTTAGTGGAATGTATTCGAAAATGACATCATGAACTAAAATGGCTATTGCTGTCGTACCAGCTGGAATATTTTTATTACATTTAAATTCTAAACGAACATCAACTGAACCGCTTTTCAGTGACTCATTTTGATGTGAGCAATCGATAAAAACTATCGGAGCTATAGTTTTAAAATTTTCCCAATTTAAGAGCGGTTCATTGGAACGATGATAGTATGAGGATTGAAAGCGGGTATACATGTCATAAAATATTGTATACTTATTAATATCAAATTTAATATTCAAATCATCATAAGGGCACACTTGTGAATTTAGGTAAACTTTGAAATTATTTAAATCACAATGATCAAACTTGGAAACATTTTTATCCTTTTTCTGTAAAGCGAAAATGATATATCGCGGTTTTTCTAGCTGTGTAGTTGTTTTTACAACCCAAGTTTACAACCCTATCTACTTCACTCATTTTCATCCATGGTTTTATCTTGCCAATTTCATTTAATTCACTTATAAGCTGGTCGGTAACACTCTGAGATTGGTCACAAACCCGTTGGGCAGCAATGATGTTGTTTATGGTCGTTTCTTCAGCGTCAGGGTCCATTATCCCCGATAAATGCTTCTGCAAAAATCAAAAATTACTATAATTAAACCATTTAAAAATTAACTGGAAACATTGAAATTTTTGGAAACAATGATTAGAAATGGTTATAATTAAAAACTGATAATACAATTAAAAAAGAAAAAAGTGATAATAATTTTATACTTACAAAAGTTGAGTTTCTTGTTAGCTGCTTTGATCTTGACGACTTGAACGATTGAATAAAACCGTACTTTTCCCAGTCTAACGGGGCTCTTTATATACCTACAAAATATATCAGTTTCAGTTACGTCAATCAGAAAAGACGCTGAACTTAGCTTTGTTGGACTTTGGATCAGTACACACTACGGACATTAATTTTTTAAAATTTGTCGATATTTCATTTTTATTGGACTTTGGTCAGTCAAGATTCTTAATCAATATGTAGGGAGGAAAAACACATGATTTTGTATACGACAGTCGGAAAAGACAATGAACTCTACACGTGCAGAGTTGTTCTTTAAGAACGAGGCCAATTTTTGAAATTTGTCGATATTTTGTTTTTGTTAAACTTTGGACAGTCGTTGAACTCGGTAACCAAATAATTGTAGGTTCTTTGGAAACAAACACATTTATTTCTGACAAATAATTCGTCTAAAACATTTGTTGATATTTCTATTTAGCCAACCTAATCAAATCCTAACACCTTCAGAATGTCTGATTATATATCAGTATTTTTAAGTGGGTGCTAAGTTGGTTGGTGGTTAAGTTAACTGGCACTCAAAAGTACCACCAGTCAGGAAAGGGATAAAAGAATTTTTATAAATTTATTAAAGACGTATATATATATATATATATATATATATATATATATATATATATATATATATATATTATAATCTAAAAAAGATATACATGCTCAAAACACATTTTTATTTTACTTAGAGTTGTTTAAAATTATTGTAGATAAATAATTAACAAATGAAAAAATTTTTCTTTTCTTAAAATTAATACATTTTTAATTCATAACTTATAAATGATTATATACATTAATACACGTGTTTTATTGTATAGTACGTATGTATTGTATATGTATGTAGGTAGATTATCGCTTGTATAGTACATGCATAGGTATACCTATGTATACTTATTCATACGTACATAACAACGCGACTTACTGCGAAATTTTCCAAAAAATTTCCATTAAAAGTTTTCAAAAACATAGAAACCGAGAAAACATTATTTGAAAATTCAAGAAGTTCAACATATAAAAAAATTCAGCAACATGTTTAACGATTATGTTAAGTAGATTGCATAAAAATCAGACTTTACAATCTTACAATTAGTTAAATTTTGGTGTTAGAAATGAGACAGAAGCTTTTGACGTCAGCGTTGTCAGAGCAACCAGCACACACTTGACGAATAAGAACGTACAGTCACAGTTTAAAAACTTTAAATAATAGTATAAAAGTTTTGTTAACCACCAATTTAATTTATGTGATGGTGAAAGTGTTAAATTAGATATAAATCTGATATAGAAACTCAAACAGGATGTTTCTACCTGTAAATACTAACAAAAAAATTCGTTAACCACTAAATTAATTTATGTAACGGTGAAAGCGTTAAATTAAATATATTTGATGTCGAAAATGTTTATTTAAATAATATTAGAAATAAATAAATATATATATATATATATATATATATATATATATATATATATATATATATATATATATATATATATATATATATATATATATATTACAAAAGATAATTCTTTATTCATTTATTAAAGTGTATTTTTTTTATTTTTCAATTAAATAAAGAATTCGCAGCGTCAGCTTTTCTCTCTAATTCACAATTAATTACAACATAATTGTATATAATTGTGTTTTATGGCGATTTAGCACGTGTCTTCATAGGTATATACATAGTTATTTATTGTAATGCACACAGCTGTAATTAAATATGCAAACGTAGACATATTTTAATTTGCAGTTTTAAAATTGTTCAAGAATTATTTTTATATTTTTTCTTTACAATAAAATTATAATTGTGAAAAAACAAAACAATATAAGATTCTCTTGGGGATATTCAAATATACATATGTACAGAATTAATGCAACACAAAACATTACAATTTGTACTTATGTAAACCCTAGCATTTTTCATCGTGTTTTATTGTATAGTACGTATGTATTGTATATGTATGTAGGTATATTAGTGATGCGACTCGAGTAGGATTTTGTGACTCGAGTCACTCGAGTAATTTTGCTACGTCACTCGAATTGTACTCGAGTTTTCGAGTCACTCGAGTCAACCGAGTTAACTATTTCATTCCCTCCAACTCGAGTAAGATTTTTTAAGCATTTTTATAGTATATTGTGCAATAAGTACGGGAAATTGTCGATTGCCCACGAAAGCGAAGTTGAGCGCACGAACGTAGTGAGTGCGCTCATTCGCTTGAGTGGGGCAATCGACAATCCCGCACGAGTTGCACATACTATTTTTTATTACGAATTTCACATACTTTTTTCTATTATTATCACTATTTTGACATTTTTATTTCTTTTTAAAATAATATTTTTAAGTGTTCGTCTTTTTTTTTCTGAATTAATTATCGTTTAAATTACTTTATTGATGGTTTCTATAGAAATAATTATGAAATATTTATTAAATGAAAAATTAAGAGGCGGCTTTGCGTGTTTTGATTAAATTTGGCGTGTTTTATTGTCAATTTGCGTGTGCAAAGTTACTTTCCACACGCAAAAAAGTATGCAGGAAGAGTACAGTGGGCAAATAGCTATTTTGCGTACAGAAGTGTGTGCGCCAAGTTAGTACTTCTCCCACATGAGTAATAAAAAATACCTTTATTGAATTAGTAATATGAGGTAATATGAAATAAAATACATATGATTAGTGTACATATTATTTATTTATGTAATCAACAAATAAAAGTAAAATGACTTCTTAAGAATAATAAAATTTCCATGTAAGGATGACCAATTAATGACTATAAATAACATTTATGCAATTTTGATTTCAGATAAAAATTAAACTTAGTTATTTTATAATTAGTTTCAATTATTAATCATTATAATTATAAAATCAAACTGTATCAGACTATTGTTTACACCTTACAATTAAATGTTATTTAATAATAATGAATAAAGAAACTATTATAAAGAAAATCATAAAAAAATATTAGTTTTTAGAAAACAGATATGTAAATTTTAAATATTTCAATTTTATTGACTAAAAAGTGGATAAAGTCAGGTTATTATATTTAAGTCAATTATCGGTATAATCGATTATACCTCGATTAATATACCGATTATAAATCGATTACGATTATTAGTATATAATCGATTAATCGATTAGTAAAATAATCGAATCGGAACATCATTATTATACACCTATACTTTAGTCTTTACTAGTAATATTAACGAAAGCTAAATTCAAAATCACACGTGTGTCCCACTTTCATAAAATAACACTGGTAAACAGTGATTTTGTTAAACGAATTCGAATCGCTTTTTTAAACACTACTACCTACCCACAAATAAACCTTATACTTAGTTTTGTTCAATCACCCTCAGTTTCTGTAAAACAAAACTGATTACACGAATTTTGCTTACTGACCTAAGCCTAAGCGAGACGCTCTTATACTAGATAAACGAAATGTTCTTCACCCTGTTTTAATAAATCCTGAAGATGTATTGCTACCTCCATTCAAGGGCGTATGCAACCAGTTGAAAAATGGGGGGGGGGGGTCTGTCTCTAATCCCAGGAGGAATTTTGGGGAATTGTGTGTTCTGAGTCGTATGCTTTAAAAAAAAAA